>JAGDQP010037179.1:0-18735 GCA_022664845.1 Lepisma saccharinum | reverse complement strand
TGGATGAGGCCTCTCCCCGAAGGGAGGAGTTGGTCTACTACTCCCACACTGACCAGACGGGTTGGGAGAGGAGAGCCGAAGCTCTCACTGTGATCGCCACTGTATTTTATTCACAGCAGCTCCCCAATTGTCAACACCGAAATTTTTGAGTCCCCACCGGGAATCGAACCCGGGACCGCTCGCACTGAAGTCGAGCGCGCTACCGACTAGGCTACGCAGGAGCTCATATATATATATATATAGGGCAATATTGTTCGTTGCACAGAATAAAGAATTATTTATTCAAACCAAGAATGTTCACAAACATTACACCCGTCAAACCAATAACCTGTTCATTGTCTCTCAAAATTATGCTGGCTTCCACAAATCTACAGATGTAAATTGTATTAAACTCTATAATAAGCTACCTATAAATATTAAATGTATACCAAACCTTAATAGATTTAAATCTGAACTTTGTACATTCCTTAAGAACAAATGTTACTATTGAGTAGAGGATTTCTTAAATGATATGTGGAAATTGTATTTACTCTGTCATAACGCATGTTATACTTAGAGGCACAGCCTCAGCATTGTAAGTCTATGAAGAAGAAATAAATTATGAATATATATTAGGCCTACTTATTACACGAAAACAAAAAGAAAAGCCTCAAATCCAGATATTTCGACCTACTCATTCCAAGCACATGGATGTCGAGATGATACCTAGACTACCAACCTGACCTCTACCATCCTTATCTCTTTCCCAGGAAGTTGTACTTGCAAAGGAAAATATTATCCCCGCTGTCTGTTCAGCCCAGCAATGTAAATAAAATTAGCAACTCAATTGTGAAGAGAAATATGTGAATAAAACGTACTAGGAGAATCCCTCTGCTTCTGATGCATAATGTCTCTTGCTTCATCAAGAACATCTCTCAAAAATACTACACTTCCCTTTCGAGTGCTCATACCCTTAATTCTTCCAAATTTAATATGAGTCAAACTTTGTGCCCATGCATATTTCATCTTTGATAAAATTGTAAACAACGCCACGAAGTGATTAGTTTGTCCATTCTCGACAACGTAGAACATTCTATCAAAGGAATATTTTTTCCGCCTGTCCAAAGCTGCAGCTATATCACGAGTTAAATATAGGGTTGCACCATCACTTTTCACTAAGGTCACACTTTTATCTGGTTGTATATCGACCGCTTTTGTTCCTTCACTTGTCGTTGTTAACAAACCCAGCCTTTCCAGGTCATTTAGCATTGATTTAACTTCCTTAGGACCATACATCGATTCCCAATGATATTCATCAAAATGAACTCCTAATCTGTTATAAGTTCTTTCTAGTTCTTCCAAAGAATATTTTCTATATAACTGCCACTTCTCCAAATCTTGCAACGTTCCATCTTCCAATTCTTTAAATGACTTCCTTGCCTTCTCTGCTAATTCAGGGTTAGTAGCTACGGCCTTGTTCGCACTTACGTAAGCATCAAACAATACTTTAATCGGATCCTGTCGCACCATTTCGTCTGTACAATGTAACATATCAAGTCCCACTTTCAACAAGCCAAACTGTGTTCCCCAGTCTCCAAGGTAATTTAACTTCACTACATTATGGCCTAGTACTTGGTGAAGATTGGCAATAAAGTTCCCAATAATTGTTGACCTTAGGTGTCCGACATGAAAAGGTTTGGCTATGTTCGGAGAGCTGAAAAAAAAAAAATATGTTACAAAACTTGTAAGTTTTTATTTCGAAAATGCAGTGGTCACTATTATCTGTATACGTAAATTTTGTAAGTAAACAAAGAGACCGCTGCAATTCTACTTAACAATCGCTAAGGCTCCTAGGTTCAGTTGATAGGAACCTAAAACTATTAACAACTAGTTCTGATTATAGTATGGCATTTTGTTTCAATACTTTCAGACTGACTTTCTACCATGTCATGGAAGCTACTATAACATAACTTCATGCAAGGCAATATACATACTCAGGACACATTTTTCAACATGGACAGACGGATAGACAAAATGGGGATATAATCACCCATAGCTCGCGCTATGATACCTAAAAGGCCTAGCTGGAGTGGACAAACTGGTTGAAAAACGTAGTCACAATATGCTTCTTAATACAATTTAGCTGCATCAGGTTGGTTATAAGTAGGGCTCGGAAACTGGATGAAATGTCATCTTTTTTTCTGAATGTTTGAGAACAATGCCGACCATAACCAAAACTTGTTTCGCCCTAAACTGAAGCAGAAAACGTGATTTTTATTTTGCATTACTTTTTATTTTTTACAGTGTTTCGATTTTTTTTTTTTTTTAATTTTAAAAGAATCTACACCTATTTTTAACAATTTTCTCTTTGTGTAATTACTTACTTGTTTCACACATACCAACATGCTAGAAACAAAACGAAAAAGAATGCTTAGATTTGCAATAACTTATGCTGGAGCGAAGAGACGCTATAGCTGTTAGGTCAAATAAGACTTGGTTGCAACTGGAAGCTAAACAAGAAATTGAATCTCTCTGTGTTGAAAGACTCTTTGTCGCTTGTTCTTTTCTCCTTAAACATCTGGCAACGATTGAGGAACTGGCCGCGAAGAAGTCGACCGAGGTCCACAAAAACTTTGATAAAAATTTGACGTGGTGAAGTCAGTTCTGGACAGTTTCTTATCGCGATTTCGCAAGATCTGATTTCTAAGTCAGTTTTGCAAAATGTTTGATTTATAATTAAGAGTAACTTTTCTATATTTAGGCAACTTCACTGGAAAAGCACGGTTCAAGCATACTCTCAGTTGTAGGTAAGGAAAGAAATTCTCCAGGAACATCTGCGAGAATGTGGACGAAATATTGGACAAGTTGTGCCTGAGAAGAATTTTAGAGAGCAATGCAGGTTGCCACACTATTTGCTAAAGCTCGACAGTATTTTTATGAGGAGAACATTTCAGTTCGGTCATTATTCACGTGGAGACCTCGTTCACCCTCCAATGTAGTAATGTACTAGCTAAGAATCGACGATACTTTACAGTTAAGAATTTACAAATGATTATGGCGGTGTAGTGAAATTCCAAATTATGGGAGTGGAAAATAATATTTACAAAAACAAATATTACATTTGTGTATTTTAGAATCTGCAAATGTTCAATATTTCAGTCAATTTTCCTCATTATAAAAGATATATCGCTAACATTAGATAAGCTAGCGAATTGTTCATTATCCATAAAAAAAACAATTAACCGTAAAATTAATGAGTCTGAAAAGAAAATAACTGAGTTTTCTGTCCATATTTTGGGCTTCCTATATTCACTGTACTTTTCAGTTTACATTTGTTTCCTTCTGATCGTGAAAATATGCACCCCTTTAATAATTTTTTAACAAAATCACAAAATAGAAAAATATTTTATAGGACATTTCTTCTAATTTTGGGGTCATTTTTTTCACATTTGAAAGGTCATATTTAGGGAATATTTATATCATCAAGTTCCGAGCGCTAGTTAGAAGACAAATGTAAAAACCTACATTACTATCCGTAGGAGTCCTACGAAGGGTAACTGAAAACTGTAAGACCGAAGTCCAATGAAGTCTCTATACATGTGGACATGAGATGGCAGGCTTGTAAGTAAACGAAAATGACGGCTGTGTCAATTGGTCAATTATCTGATGTTCTTGGTACATACAAGCTTTGCAGGTTTGTTGTTGTTCTTGCGAGAAACTACCTCGAAGAATCCATTGTTCCTACATGATTGTTTAGTGGGTTCTCAGATTGCAGTATAGTAAATAATGCCCTACAATTTAGTATTGTTGCTGTATTGGGATGTTTAATACACTTATAAGACTGAATCTTGTGACTCTTTCTTAACTCTTTTTTCTTTTTATCAATCTATAATTCCCTTTACGTTGCTTACGTGTATCCATTACATGCTTTTGGTTATACAGTTTTCAAATTTCAACTTAGGTCCTGGCCGACACCTTCCCGCATCCTCTCCTCTCCTCTATTCCGGCTTGAGCCTTAGATCCCTAAAGGCCATCGATATAAATTCAATATTCAAAATCACGTAAGCTATCCCTATACATGACACATATAGTTACACATGGCTGTACAAACTACATACAGCTCTCCCGCGCATGCTAATTCTATACTCGACATTCGCTTGTACGTGCTTTACTCTGCTTTAAACACACACACTATTGCTAGGCATGGCACATGCACCTAGACCCACCACCATGCCTTACCCACATCAACTTTCCTGAAGAGGGAGTTATATTACTATTCAAAACATCGGAAACACAAGTTCCTTCAGAACAGTGGTTGAAGAGTCTATATTACTTTTAATACCATTTACTCTTGTCTACTTGTTTGTCAGAATACGTTTTCTTCAAGTTTTATGTTGCTGACAACGAATAAATCATTAAAGTCTTTATTTAATACTTTCAAATAAAGTACCCTACATCACATATTTAGATTAAAACATTAACGATACAAACAGCTCCAACAAACATAAAAAAAAAAAAAAAAATCACGAGACATTTGCCGACAACACGTGATGGAACGCATATTACAAGTCCACTTTATTTATCTCAGCTCTAAATAAGCGTTCAAAAATCATGAAGAACGGTAGTTCTTCGGGTGACGCTGACAAACGAATCTATTAGCGGCACTCACACATATACAGCTAATTTCGGGTCTCGGGAACTATAAGCCCGATTTTGATGCTTGAACTTGCATTTGAAAGCTCTTTGCCATTCTAAGACATAGAAAAAAAAATTGAGTCGGTAGGACCTCCCTGGGATCCCCTAGGGTGGTTCGAAAGAAAATACAAATTTCACATTTCTGATGATAGCACTGACTCCAGACGACCTATAGGCGGCCAAAACTTTCAGAATCGTAATCTACGCTTCAATACCTTTCAAACGGTGTATAAGACGTCAAAATCGGTGAAGAGGTTCAAAAGTTATGACTTTTTTTTTAGCCGAATCACAGAATTTTCACAAATGATCGAAAAGTGTATCTGTCATCCTGTGAGTAGAATTCTTACGTCTCTCTTCCCTTTCTTACTGTTAATAAATACATATTATATTGGTGATTCTCCGCAAAAGGTGTATTTTCATGTTCCGGGAGGGTGGGAGTTTGAAAACAAACTTTAGAAATACAATGGTTTTGCACAAGCTAATATGCCGTGTGATGAAATAGTTTTCGTATATTTGAACAATTTTTAATGAATTTTGGTCCAAAAGACGTGAGACCTCACCTCCGTGGCGTGTCCCTGGGTACAGTTTTGTGTCTACTGTGTACTACAGTATTTTTATTTACAATAAAATAAACCATTTAACATACTGAAAAGCACCAGTAACTCAAAATTCTTCAGCTCTCTATAGTCAATATATATAAAAAGAACGTTATTATATATAATTTTGCACGTGGAATATATTTGTCCCCGCACTGTAACCTCACCTCCGTTACCCAAAGATTAAGTTTTTACAAATTAGATATTAATGGAGATCTGACGTGAATAGCTACTACAATATATGATGTATTATTCTTTTTTTTATTCTTGAAGAAGTAATACAAATTACAAATATGCCCCATTTTATGTTTGCAATTTGCTGTAAACGATTAAAAATTATCTAGTGCCAAACTAAAATCTCACCTCCGTGGTATTGAATTTTTAGTGAAAAGAATGTGTTGCAAGCCATAAGTCAACTGTTATAGTACAATCTTAAGGGCGTTTCTCACATGTGAAAGAAAAGAACTGCATCAGTAAATACAACTGAAAGTTTTTGGACAACTCTTAGTAACATTCTCACCTCCATTACTGAGCTGACTACAGAGGTGATATTTTATCACGGAGAGGGAACATTAAAAAAATAATTCATGATATAATTAACTTAGCCACTGGGATGGGGTAGGTGGTGGCAATCCAGCCCAACTTGGTGCCAGTCCCAAGCACGGAAAAATGAGAAGGGTTGACGTCAGGAAGGGCATCCGGTCTTACAAGCTATGCCAAAACCACATATGATCGGTCGTCTAAATGAAGCCTCGGGAATGCTAGGCGACGCGCAGGGGTTTCGCCCGGCTTCTGTGAGAAATGAGCGAGGGCTACCGAGTCGAGGACGGGCTCGGTTAAAGCAGCTAGTCCACGTCTGCCTCAGAATAGGCTCACTAAATGTTGGGACGTTGAGTGGAAGAGGAAGAGAGATTGCAGACTTGATGGAAAGAAGAAAGTTGGGGATCCTGTGCGCGCAAGAAGCAAGATGGAAAGGAAATAAGGCAAGAGAGCTAGGAGGCGGCTACAAGTTGCTGAATAGTGGAAGCAAATGAACATGGAAGGAACGGCGTAGGAATTGTTCTTTCAAGAGATCTGAAATATTGTGTAATAAGTGTAAATAGGAGGAACGACAGAGTGATGAGTATCAGGAAATGAATGGGTGAAATGATCAATGTAGTGTGTGCCCGCAAGTCGGCTGCGAGGAAGAAGAAAAGAAGGAATTCTAGGAGCGATTGGACCATGAACTTCGCAGCGTACCCCCGAGCGGAAAGAGTAATTGTGGACGGCGACTTGAATGGACATGTAGGCAGAAGCAGAGAAAGCACTGAGAGGATCCACGGCGGCTGGGGTGTGGAAGATATGAACGAAGAAGGTGAAAGAGTAATAGACTTTGCAACGGCATTCGATCTGGCGATTTGCAATCCATTTTTCAGAAGAAAAAGGAGCATCTTTTAACTTATAAGAGTAGCGGAAAAGAAAGTAAAATCGATTTCATCTTGTGCCGGAGACAACATCTGAAGGAGATTAAGAACTGTAAAGTAATAAATGGTGAAAGCATGGCCCCACAACACAGAGTGGTGAGTGTGGACTGCGAATTTGCAGGTAGAAATAATACGGGGCCGCGAAATGGAGAGCCCAAAATTAGATGGTGGAGACTGAAGAAACTAAGAAAACTGTTCAGAGAAGAGGTTATCGAAAGAATAAATCTGAAAGAAGAGAATGTGAAAAAATGGTGGAATGTGAACAATGGAATCATGCTAACGGCCGCAGAGAAGACTTTGGGAAGAACTTCTGGAAAGAGCCCCCTGCAGGAAAAGAGACGTGGTGGGGGAATGAGGAAGTGCAAGAAGCTATTAAAGAGAAGAAGAAAGCTAACACTAGATGGGGTGCTTCACGGACAGAAGAGGATAAATGTAGCTTCAAAGCGGCTAATAAGGAAGCAAGGATAGAAGAGTATAAATGTAACTTCAAAGTGGCTAATAAGGAATCAAAGAGGGCAGTGGCTAGAGCAAAAGCGCAAGCCTGGGATGAACTGTATGACTAACTTGAAACACCAGGTGGAGTGAAGAAGCTATACAGGTTATCAAAAACCAGAGACAAGGCAACGAAGGATATTAGGCAAATTAAGAATGACCAAGGATTAGTGCTTACCGATGAAGACAGGATTAAAGAGAGATGGGCCGAATATTTCGAAACGCTCCTAAATGAAGAAAATCGTACAAAAGTTCTTAGCGACGGAACCCCAAATCGTGGACCAACGTCAAGAAGAAGCCGAGAAAAGTAGAAAAATCAGTAAAGAAAATGACGTCTGGAAAAGCTACAGGTCCTGATTGCATACCAATAGAAGCGTGAAAGAGTTTGGGACCAGAATGTATAGATAATGTATGGGACTTGATGCAAAAAAATTATGAACAAGAAAAAATGCCGACTCAATGGAGGGATAGTGTTATTGTACCAATTTTTAAGGAGAAGGGAGATATACAGGATTGTGGGAATTATAGAGGAATCAAACTAATGTCGCATACGATGAAGATTTGGGAGAAAATTATAGAAGGAAGATTACGAGAAGAAACATCAATAGGAGAAGAACAATTTGGATTTATGCCAGGATAAAGTACAACGGACGCAACTTTTATATTAAGACAAACTATGGAAAAGTATCAGGAAAAGCAAAACGGATTGCATTTGGTCTTTATTGCTTTGAAGAAGGCCTACAACAGAGTACCACGTCAGGAAGTATGGAGATGCTTGAGGGAGAAAGGAGTGCTAGAGATATTTAATCCAAAATATGTAAGGATAATCCAAGACACTTATAAAAGAGGTAGAACTCAGGTAAGAAGTAGCGAGGGACTGACACGCCAAATCACTGTTATGGTTGGATTATACCACGGTTCAGCTTTAAGCCCGTATCTCTGAAACATAGTCATAGACGTTATAACTCAGGATGTGACAGATGAAGCCCCTTGGTGTATGATGTTTGCCGATAATATTGTACTATGCAATACTAATAGGGAAGATGGAGAAGTAGTGTTGCAAGAAGAACGATTGAATAAAGTGAAAGTTCTAAATATTTAGGCTCAACTGTTACTGGGAATGGCGATTTGGACTCGGAAATACCACACACAATGCAAGAGGGATGGCGAAATTGGAAAAAGTAAGTGGCGTTCTCTGCGACCGCAGAATCACGGTGAAGAATACAGGGATAATTTCCCAAACAGTGGTTAGACCAGCAATGATGTACGGAGCAGAAGCATGGCCAAGAAAGAAAGCACAATAAAAGAGATTAGATGTCACCGAAATGAGAATGCTACGCTGGATGTATGGGATAACAAGAAAAGAGAGAGTGAGAAATGTGAGAGGAAGAGAAGGCTGCAGTGGTATGGACATGTAATGAGGAGACCAAATGACTATGTATTCAGAAGAGTGTTAGCAATGGAAGTGACGGGCAAGAGAGGTAGACGAAGGCCATGGAGGAATGGATGGATAGGGTTCAGAATGGTCTCGGGGAGAAACGTTTGTCAGGGGAAGAAGTTCAGAACGGGGCTTTGTGGAGAAGACTCATCAGAAACGTTGACCAGACGTAGGTGGGAAAAGACGGAGAGAAAGAAGAAGAATTCGTGATATAATTCCCAAATTAAAACAATATTTGTATTGGTACAATGTCTTTTTCTTCATGAAATAAAAAGACTATAACTTAATTTTTTGTACAGCTTTCTTTCTTTCTTTAATATATATATCAGAGTAATTTCTCTACTTGTGGGTCCGGTCGTGAATGTAATGGATTACCAGTTTGAAGAAGATAAATCCTTCCTCAGAGGTAGATGATAAATTGCTATGATAAATATTAAGACCTACCAGGAGTGTTCACTCCAGCGGTCTATGCCAATAAAACACGGTATTCGCCAAAAGGATTTAATTATACGACTATTGCCGCATATCATATATAAATACACGTTTTCCACTCTGACAAATCCTGACTACTACCTTATAACTTGCCTTGCAACAAACATAGCTTAGTTGTTTATAAATGATCCTACAAAGCTTTACAGAAAATATTTACAATAGGAAACACATATAAAATGGCATTTCATAATCAATATTACAATTAGTTTGCCCATAAAATTATTTACTAAAAGAAACTTTCATCATTTAAAGTTCATCTTAATTTTGAAAAGTATTTAATCCCGCCATCTATCTTCTTCAAACGTCTCGTCACTGTTCTCCTGCCTAAACATTCATCCACCAATCACGAGCCATTTAACACAGAGATTCATACAGCGCAGTGTATCAACACAACACAACAACATCTATTCGGTAAAATAACATACTGGCTTCATAATTCCTCATCTGATTTCGAATTGCACCAAACATCGTTGGATCAGAATTGACAGGTAATATAAACATAATCAACATTTTAATTCACAATTTAAATGACTTTGCAAACACAGTTACAATCTGCCTATGTACCAACTGCATAATTTGAACATTCGATTTCAAACTACAAAATAATATTTTCACATTAGTTCGGTAATCTTCTGTAGACAACAGTATGAACATTGTATTCGTAGAAATATAACATTGCTTTGATAGAAATATAAGCTTGGCAAAAATAGACATTGAACGTAGTTAAACTTCCATTTAAATCGCGACTCTACTAAAGTATGCACAACCAATTTCCCAAAACTAACGTAATGTTTACACAAACCGAACGTAATAAAACTTAACGTAACACCATCAAAGTACAGTGACATTAAAATAGATTGATATGCTAATTAGCCAGCAGCTTAAGCAATACTTATTTAAGCTAACCTAACTCCACGAAACCTAATATAATCTAATATGATGTAGCTTAAGCTTAAGCAGCTGCATTACATTCTTTTAAAATCCGCTTTGATAGCTCATTCATATAAGATAATTAATTTTGTTTGAAATGTTAAAATGGTATTTTGTGTAACTTCTGCGGTCGATGGTTACATTTCCGCTGTGGGCAAATGAACAATGATCATCATATTGATAAAAATGCGCAGTGGATTTATCCTTCATGTCCAAACGATGAAAACGACCTCTAAACTACGACAGTGAAGAAGTTGCTAGTCTCAAAACAATTGTAAATATACTGCAAAATGATCTAATTGAACTGAAAGCAGAGTATGAAAGTAAATTCCAATATATAAAAAAGGAAGTAAATTAGAATATAATAACTATCGACCAATATCAATAATTCCAATATTATCCAAAGTATTTGAGGTAATAATTAACAAATACGTGGTATATTTTTTAGAGAATAACTCTGTTTTCACAGACAGACAGTTTGGTTCTAGAACCAAGCATAGTACTGTAAATGCCATAGTAAGTCTCATCAGTGAATGTATTAAGGATGTATATATATCAGAAACAATGTACTTTGTTGATTCTATGATATGTCAAAGGCATTTGACACAATGTCCCATCAAATCTTATTAGAGAAACACAAGTATCAAAGTTTAGATTTTTTCAGTCCTATTTAACAAATAGATACTGTGTATTATAATGGTGAGTCTTCTCAGTATCTAAAATTAAGTTCGGGAGTACCTCAAGGTTCCATACTTGGACCTGTTTTTTTCATATTATATATAAATGATTTAGCGAAAAATGTAGACAGCAACGCTACTCATTCTTACATGTATGCCGATGATCTAGCTGTAAAGGTAACCGGAAATAATAATTTTTCTGCTTTAAACCTGACTATTGCAAATTGAACTGTAGAGAATTGGTGCTCAGCAAATCTTTTGTGTGTTAACAAAGATAAAACAGACAACCTAGAGTTTTCTTTAATCAAGAAAAAAACTGATTCCATCAACTCAGTAAAGTTCTTAGGAGTGTATATACAATCTAACCTTAAATGGAACTATCACATTGATCATTTATGTAAGAAATTGAGCAAAGGTATTTTTATGCTTAGAAAACTAAAACTGTGCGTCACTGAACAGGTACTTAAAACTGTTTATTTCGCCTACATGTACAGCCACTTAGCTTATGCATAATAGTCTGGGGGAATGAACAAATGTTAAAAAAAAAAATTAAATTAAAAAAAAAAGGCCATTAGAGTAATTTGTAATGTGGATAACAAAACACAATGTAAATCTTTATTTCAAAAACTTGGTTTCTTAACAGTGCCATCTCTATATGTATTAGTTACTTAGTCAATTAGAAAGTAATGAATCTTTCAGCTACTTAACAAGGTACAGAACAGATGTAACAATTGGTCAATGTAATTTAAGTACAACTAAAAATAGTTTTGTTGAGTTGAGTAAAAAACTATATAATAATCTTCCTAACAAAATCCCATAGTGCTGTTACCGCTCATAAAATTCATTTTATCTTATCTTATCCTAACAAAATCAAAGACCTAGAAATAACAAAATTTAAAAATGTTATGAAGCATAAGCTAACTGCCATGGCTGTTTACAGTGTAGACGAATTTCTTGAAAATAGCTCCAAAATCTGAATGTAACTATACTCTAAAATGACGATGCCATACATTATATTAATGTTCCGGCAATAAAATAATTTCAATTTGAATTGTATGTGATACAAATCCTACGAAAATAATTATTTTCTTTCTTATGTTCCCTAGTAAGAGTTTCACACTTTGTTATCACCTCCGTGGTCACTGATTTTTTTCTTGTGTATTTATTTGAAGATAGTGTTCAGCTAGCTCAGACACATGTATATTTCATCGAAGTTATACTCTGTAAGAATTATATCAAAATATTTTTACTTTTAACGGAACTTAAATTTTTCGAAAAAATAAAGTCCAAAATTCCGCTTTTGTGGAGATCACCCATATTTCGTTTTATTCTATGAATGTTGTTACATTTCGTAAATTGTCTGTTCATGAGTGAAATTTCGAAACTGAGTTAAATTTATTTTATTTAACCTAATACCAATAGAATTTTAGGTTAAAATTCCGAGAATAAGTGAGCTTTTCCTTGTTTGACTTGTCACACCAATCATAAATGCCAGCCAGGATGAAGTATCTTGAATTACTCTACAACCCAAATTAATGACGAGAAAGCCTGAAGTCCTAAATACTGTAAATCATATCAAAATCAAGCATCATTTACAAAACTGCCACTTCTAACGTCCCGAAATTCCAGATTATTGTCACGCTGCTTTGTTATTTCGAGATATTAAAGTTAGATTTTAGTTTAAAACATGAAGCTTTTTTTGTATCTTACCTGAAGTCAACAATAACTGTTTCTTTCTTAGCTTGGCTGAACATGTCACTTTTTCTCCAGAAACTTTGCGGGTTTTGTAGAACATCCTCTAATACTGTTTGTACAAAAGTGTTTTTGTTAACTCTGAAAACAATATCTTTGGTGCCTACACTCTGTACAACTTCATCGGAAGGTACTGACTGAAGACAAGGCTCCGCAGATGCATCTGGGAAGCTTCTCCTAAAACTTGCTCTAGGAATACAAAATTCAACCCCAGTGCTTTGAATCTTATTTCCAACTGTAATCAATGAAGCAGATAATTCGGGAGGAAAGTTGATACTGCTTCTCGTGCTATCCACAATCTGGAAAAATAAAAAAATAAAAAATAAAGTTTATGTATACTACAAAATATTTAGAAGCATTTTGAATATATTTCAGAAACACAAAAAGATTTTTTTTTAAATGGTTATGGGAAGCAGTCTTTATTATTAGACAACATAAATTATAATTGGATTGGGGAGTGCAAGTACAGCAAAAGTCCAAAATCCCCAATTTAAGAAATGAGAAAAAGCAACTAGTATGATATTATCGTTAATGCTGCTGCTTTATTGTTCTATACATTGCTCTTATAACGATCCAAATGAATATGCATATATGCCTACGTATAATTATAATCATGCTAAGAACAGGAAATAATAAAAATAAATACACTGGACTTTATTTACCTGAACGAACTTTGGGAGAGAACGTTACAAATACGAAAAAGTATTTATCACCGCTCTACAAATTTGTGAAGTTCACCATGAAATTTCAGAGGACAAAAGATGAATCACCATCATCTTTATTTTTATTCATAGGGCCCACCACATGTCTGAGGAGTGACATGCCTCGGCGAGCAATTCGTTCGGGAATATGGATAGAGAAAAAGTGGCAATGGTTTTGGGGTACGATTCCGGCACTCTCTTATGAAACTGAGGAAAACCTCAGGATTGTTGGCAGTGAAACTCAAATTTACTTGTCACCGAGCGGCCGTAGAGCGTTGGTACAACTTTCGGAGGGTCCTGGGAATGATTCCAGCGACCGCCCATTGTGAGGTTTTATCCTCAGTCACACCGGGCAATATGCAGCAATGTTATCTACTAACTAGGCCCTGGCCGACCACCTTCCAAAACCTCCCCTCCACCCTATAGTTCACTAAAAAATATCAAATTCTAATTTACTTGTCTCCCAAGTAAATCAAGAGTCAGCGAAGTTAAGAACTGAACCAGTGAAACTTAGCACATCATCACTGTCCTGTTCGTGTTGAGTAGTAATCAAGTAGTAATCGAATAGGAATCCTACCCCTGCTGAGTAGAAAATCGCCTAATACAATGCCATTATCTAGCTTCGTACATACCTAATTAACTTGATCATATTTCAACTGCTTCTTTTTCTCGTCTTTTCTGCTGCCAACAATTCTATACATGTAGGAGCATTCATTAGTGTTTAGCTATTGTTTCACCAACCTTGCATGTTCTGGTAGACAATTTATTAAAGAAATGATCTACTTTAGGTACTCTGGCATCCCTGCTGAGGGGAAAAACAACCCAGTCGAAAGGCACTCATTGTTCTGTTCTTGGTTTTAGCTAGCAGTTCTTCTCATTAACATTCAGTTTTCCTGTTTTCTCGAATTGATTCATTTTGGACTTGTAGCTACTATTCTCCTTTTCATCGATTCAATTAATGTAATTTTTTTTATATTATTCATTGATTGTGATGGAGGCAGGTCTATGACCTAAACTCTTAATTAATTATTAGAATTTATAATGGTCTTTAAGATGTCTTTTTTTTCCCCTTTAGCACCCCCCCCCCTTTTTTTTACTTATATCACCGCTATTTCCGTCTGTCGACAACTTTCAACTCAGGAACTACAGGGTCTACGAAGGTTATTGAGGTATCGTTCAAAAGGTCTCGGCGAAACGAATTCAAAGCTCTATCCGTCCGTCCTTCGACAACTTTCAACTCAGGAAGTATTAACAGGAAGTAAGAAGTTAAAAGTAGGAAAAAAAGAGAGAGGGTGGGGGCATTTGCCCGTAGTAACTAATGTGGTCAACTGACATGAACGATCGGCACTGAAGCTTTGAGATGATCCATCCACAGAGCCCCAACTGGGCTCGGCCTCACCAGTAATAAACTACCACAATTACAACCAGACATTAAGTATATCTGAGCTCAGAAAGTGCTTCTGAACTGCTGAAATTAGATTCAAGTTGTAATATTTCTGAAAAATTAAAATATGATTTTTCACCAATACCTAAACTGACAATTACTACCAAGTCTTAGAAATATTATCACTACGTTGCCAATGAGGCACGGTAACACACAAATACGTGTAGATAAGAAAAACTTGTTCTAGTGAAAAAAAATATGGTTTTAATGGGGGGTGTTCTGAACTTACTCCCCGCTAGTGTAATCTTCGCAAACTTCTTAAACTCTTGTCCATCTGGTCGTAATGAGTGGAAAGAAGCAGACTGCATGACTTCCAAAAACAAATACTAAAGTAAACAATTTTATGAACTTTGGGACAGTGCAAGCTCTGCTAGAAAAAGAAAGAGAGGAATTTAAAACCACACTCCCCAGGTGCATGATAAAATAAGATAAAATGAATTTTATGGGCGGTAACAGCACTATGGCGTACGCCCGTCCCGATACGGGAAAGACCCTTATCTTGGTCATGTCAAAACTTAGCTGTTTATTAAAATAATAAAAAGAATATATAAAAGATGAAGATGTAAAAGGTCTTCACACTCAACCTACTTGTGTAAATGGCCAGTATAACGAGGAAGCCTGTAAATGGGCCCTCAAAAGATAAAACAAAAATACACCATAAAACTTAACAGCTAAGGAGCATATTCATATAAAATAAACGGAAATCATAAAACTCTGCAAAAACAAGTAAAAATATTACCGTTTAAGTTTATATCTCGGTTTCCCTTTCCTTCCCACGAGATTAAAATCCATATCCATCAGGTGGTCCTCAACCATGTCGGAGGACAAAGATGAACTTGGTTGATGGATAGTATGAGCAGACTCTTCCTGAGCTAATTATGCTGCCAAAACGTTCGTCAAAGTCTTGATGCTTGTAGCGAGAGGCGAAGTTCGAGCTAATTTGGAGACTTTATAGGGACTAAAAGTTGTCTTAACCCGTGGAGTTCTAGAAGTCTGCACAGGTGGTTTTTGTCCCTGACTCTGTGTCGGCATATTGTGAGAAGTCTCTGATCCTTTGGGAGGCGTCCGAGGGTCGACATGCACATCAGACTCTGTTTGAGTTGATACATTAACTGTCTGGGTACCAACCGAGACAGTTTTAACTGGTATCCTGGCTACAACATGTGAAAACGCACCAGAGGGAAGGGTGCGCTGAGACTCTCTTAATCGACGTTTAGCATCACCAGCGGATATTTTCTCTAATACCATCAGCTCTCTAATGCGTTTTTCCTCCTGAAAAATAGGACAGTCACGCGACCAGGCCGTGTGCTCACCCTTGCAATAAATACACTGAGGTTTTAGTGACTTACAAGGATCCGCACCATGGCTACTGGTTCCGCAAATTGCACATACAGCAGAGGTCACGTTACATGACGTGCTGGTGTGTCCATAATGTTGACATTTAAAACAGTGGAGCGGAACTTGGTATATAAGGACGGACAGGCAAACGATAGAAAGCTGCCTTCACGTCCTTAGGAAGCTGAGGCATGGGAAATGTCAAAATTAATGATCCTGTGGGTTGTAATTGGCCAGTCTTTCTTCTGTTGATGCGTTTGACATTCACTATGCCTTGACTGGCGAGTTATCTTTTAATCTCCTCTTCAGGAACATCTTGAAGATCCCAACAAGTTATTACGCCCTGTGTAAAATTCAGTTGGCGGTGTGGCTCAACTACAACTTCAAGAGTTCCAATTGATGTCATCTTCAGGAGATTATTTGTCTGTTTGTCATTAGATGTCTCCACTAATAAGGTGCCATTCCGAAGCCTTTTAACATTGTGTAGCTCGCCTGCAACATAAGTTAGTTGTCTTTGAATTATAAAAGGGAATATCTTCTTCAAACCACCTGGATTGTCTGTTTCGTTCTTTACTTTAATTACAAGATATCGTGTGATAGTTGGTACGATACTTGTCTGTTCCTCTACTTGTAGTTTATCTTCCTTGTCACTGGTAGATTCATTAGCTGTATGCGCCTTCTTACTTACGTCAGTGACTTTCTATTCATTCTGTCTCTTCTTTCTCTGCTTTACTTTTGGCGAAGGCGACTGATTTTTAGGATGTGGTGAATTAAAGCCGTAAATGTCCACACTTCTCCGTCTTCGTTCTGAGGAGCCAACGAGGCTGCCGGGTACTATCCTCATCACCCTTGTCAGCAAGCTGGAAATCGAGGCGAACTCCAATGACTTGGCGTCGAAATCACTTGCACTCCCGACTGATGGATACTTGGGACACCCACTCCCCTAGAGTGTTGGCGAGACCAAAGGTCCGAAGAGCTCCCCAATGGCGCACTTCCCAGTCTCAACGAGCTAGACCATCCAAGGATCTGCTGTTAAGAACTAGGTGTTATCCAAAGGTTCCGACCACTTTCCCCTGGGCCATCGTCAATGCAAGTACATCCTGTTACATCGTTGGTCATTGCGCGGAGGCGCAACTCACAGCAAAAGAGGAGATGAAATGATGATCATCTGTGGATGAAAATGAGATGAATGTGAATGTAACTCCTCTCTGCTGGTCCTCCTTTCAAGCAGCGTGGGTGTTTAGCTGCGAGGGCTGATTGCAGCCAGCAGAAGCCGGCTGGACGATGGGGTCGCCAATTCCCTACGCCGTTGTTGGCTGATTGCAACCAGCAGAAGCCGGCTGGACGATGGGGTCGCCAATTTCCTACGCTGTATACGAGCAGCGATGGTCTGCTGCTCGGGCTATGTGATGGTGTCATCACGTTGCGGTCCGTAGACCTGCGATGAGGTCGCCAATCCCCTACGCAAGTGGGAAGTAAACATTCTCAACAGAGAAGCACTCTGGCCCTGCTGCTGGACTTCCCATAGGCAGCAACGATGGTGACAGCTGCCAGGGCTGATTGCAGCCAATAAAACTGACTGGGCGATGGGGGCGCCACTTCCCGACGCCGGGCCAGGTGCATGAGTAATGAGACCTCTTTCAGGCACGTCTCATTACCTAAGAAATACTTGCTGTAACAAAATAACGGTTTAAAACAAGGGATAAAAGAACTTAAATATTTCTCGACTTTCTAGGATTTTGATTTTTTTAAAATTAAATTCCCTAATTTTTCCAGGTCACTGGGAGACCTGTATCGGCATCGTTTTCTCAGCTATAATAATAGCTTTCTACATAATAAACAAGGTCACAGGTTTCTGTTTAACTTGGCCTTTTATAGGCTGAAGAGACATGTATGGTCGAATCTTGTGTCAAGTCAAAGGAATAGCATCGCTCGCAAAGCAATTTTCTGCGGTAAAGAATAGGTCTAGGTACCATTTCGAATTTTTTTTGTGAAACTGACGGAAAACCTGGAAAGCCTCAGACAGAATGGCAGACAGTGGGTCTAGAACCTCAGCGTTGATCCAAAGTTTGCAAGCGCTAGGAAAGGATACGAATATTGTAACGAATATTTAATGAATTTTATTTATGACCTATAGGCATCTAAGGTTCAGGCCGAAAGATTCCATGACAAACAATTGTTACAAATTTTTATGTCTGGCAATGCTACATTGTTAAGGATATCCATGGAAGCAACAATATTTCTTTAGCTTCAATTATATAGGAAGAAGGTTACAGGTATGTTTTCAAACATATATATATATATATATATTCAAAAAGCTTTAGCAATAAATTTGAAAGTATAATTAAATTCCTATTTTTAAGAATAACTTAGCTTAATTGTGCGAAATATTTCATCCAGATTTTCTCTAATGGTCTTAAAAGGTCTTGATTCGCTCTGACCTTCTGCGACATTCGCTCTATATGTGTAACGGTCCAGTAACAGGCGTAACACTTCAGGAGCGAAGTTATCTTTAGGATCTTTGGGAAAAGAAAATCAAGCTCCACATTAAGAAGTAAGAAACGACGCAAAAGAGGATGTGTGGAAGTTGCTAAATGAAGAAGAACTTACTTATCTGGGCTAATCAAACTAAGTGTGTAGACGTTAAAGTATATTAGTACCAGTAAAACACATGCAGGTTAATCTCCACATATGTTGAACACATAAGCTTGTTCATGCTAACATCTCATACGAAATAGTAA
>JAGDQP010037178.1:0-18735 GCA_022664845.1 Lepisma saccharinum | reverse complement strand
TGTGCGTGTGTGTGTGTGTTTATTCCATTCTTTTAAAAACAAGCAATTAATTTGCAAATAAAATAATTCAATATCTCAATAAAATACCCATTATAGTATTCTGCCCAGCTGGCAGTCCTGCCTTAATTTCTACCGTATTTCTTAATTTACAACACGTTACTGATACACATCCGAGCCAATTGTAGTTTGTACTTGATATTTAAATATGGTCCTTATACTAATATATCAATTTGAATGTTTTAATTATGTCCATTTTCCTTCGAATCCTATTAGTTACGCTGACAATTACATTGTGATAGTAAATTCCCTACATAATTTTGTACACATCAGGTATAAAATAAGTTTTGAGCGAAATAAATGACCAAAGTGTGACAGAATCATAGGAAGCTGATCGAGCTTTTCTGAAGATTAGTCTTGAACGCTCGATTTTTAGACGATTATGTTTCATAAGCCTCTTACTCACATTTAATCAAAACATTTGGAACAACTCATCTAACATATATCGGCGTCTAACAAAGACCCTTTAATATGTTATGATTTTTCATCCCTTTAACTGTTTTGGAAGGAAAAGGCTGTTTCTCAATTTAGAAATCCCTGAAATAACTTCTGCGTGCTACCAAGATATTAGTTATAACACTCCTTCCTTTCATAGATACACTGAATTTGACCCTCATAGCTGAGTTATCCACCATCTCTTGTTTGGCATCAGAGGTGTTTCAACTATGTGCAAACTACATCCCGAAAAACTCTTAAAAATAAATGTAGTAAACATTCAGTCTCAATTTAATATTAACATTCGGTGAAATCTATTTACTTACAGCAACGGAATTCATGTTGATCTGGTGTACAAGTGGATCTGTTTGTAATCAAACTGTGCTAATACGTTGTAGTTAGACTCCTTTTATACTCCGTTTGTCTCCCCCAGTGAAATTCAACATCCATAACATTGTTACTTCCTTCGTGTTTTTAGCGAAATCACGTGTTAATTGCTTAGTGTATGCAAAGCTAAGGAACATATTTTGACAGAAAGTTATCTTCCGGGAAACTCGTTATTCAAGCAATCACGGAAACAGAAACAAAACATTAATTAGAAATAAAAAGACATACTGAAATACCGAAAGATACCAAAGTTGTAAAGGACTTTGAAATGTGGAACGAAACCGAAAACAAATTCTGAATGTTATCGGAAAAGAAATAATATCCAGCGATATGAAAGTACTCGGGAACGTAAATACTTAGGAATGAGTCCGAAGATTCAAACCCTCAAACGCAGATCTGGTTTATATGTAAAAGAAAGTATTTCGTTATGCGTAAATATTTGTAATTAACATGTATTTCATACCAAGATCAACTTTTTTGCTGGACCTCCCTCAAATGTTATGTTCCAGTATCCCCACTGAAATTAATTCACACTAGATACGTACCTGGAAGACCTGAATGGCACTGAACTATGTAGAAATAACAAAAGCGGAAGATAGATAAAAGCAAAGAATTAGAAATTAATATCACTGTGATTAAAAATAATGCATGGATTTTACCGGCAGAAAAATAGCTTTGTTTAAAATTGCTTGTAAGCAGAAACAGAGACGTTCATAATACTAAATTATATTTGTGAACTTTATCAACTCTATTTTGTTTCATACATTTTAATAACAGTTGTCGTATGATATTTTACTTTGATATTTAATAGCATCAAAATTAAACATTGATATTTTAAAAATAAAAACATTCCTTCTTGGCTTACAGAAATGAATGCCTATTTTATTGTCGTTTGAATATAGTTCAAACAGAGAAACTGCAAACTACCACAACGCAAATGCATTGGGGGAGCAAGTCGCATTTGTACGTATTACAGTAGCTTTTTCAACATATCTCGTTTAAAAGGCCAGTATATTTTTCGGTAGAACCCCTTATTTTTCTCACAAAATCCTGTTCTAATTAATTCGCAGCATCATTAAGGATTTCTCTATACAGTAACCTTTTTAGTATGCTGGAGTCTCAACCAAAATATACTTATTAGCTTCTTGTTGTACGGTATATACACCTGATTGTGCTCTAATTCAGAAGTACTGCTTCCGGAATACACTTCACGGTATAGTGCAGTGTCTCAGTTTATCAGAAACTAAAGCTTTTCATGCGGAAGTCCAAATTTGTTACAAATTGTCTCTTCTTACAAGTTCTGACGATAAAAGCAGTAAATGTTCCTGCAGGGAATATCCTTCCTTGTATTAGTGATAATTTGATGAATCTTCAAAGTATTTGGAATTGGTATCAAGTTCTTGGGCAGTAGTTAAGTTAAATCCATTTCCAAACGGGTCCTTGTCAACTTTCCATTATGGGTCATTTTCTCGTGCGCTAGCATGAACAAATGGTCTTTAATGGAAAGTGGACAAGGGCTCGTTTGGAAATCGACGACATCTTTAATGACAAAGTTCATTTTAATCGAGTTTGGTTTCTCAATATCGAAGAAGGCTTTTGCATTAGGTATAGTTGTTTCGCACATTTATCGTGAAACGTCAGCTCTGTTACTCACAGTGCACTATGTTACGTCACAAGAAGGTAACAGAGTGGAGAAAACATATTAAACTGACACAAGACAAAGATATTGAACTCTTATTTCGAAGAAATTTTTAGATACTTGAGTGATCAAGAATTCCAAATCCAAAGTTAATTTTAAGCGACACTACTATTATTTTATTGGTAATATCTTGTGTAGCAGAGTAGATGATCGAGAAGTGCACTCAACATTACGAGGAACTAAATTTTCGTACTGGAAACAAAATATTTTTTACACATAGCAAATGTCCATGTTATCACCTTCTTGTTCCCATGATAACCCAGTCGAACAATATTGCCAGGACTAATTTGAAATATGCGTGAACTAATAAGCGTAACTAAGGAGAAAGTAACAGAGTGGAAATTTTTATAGAAACAATGAACAGCAATTTATAATTTAATTATCAGAAAGAGTGGTTTCTTGAGCATATCTACTCTGAAAACTTATGTTTTGAAAGCCATAAAAAACATTCGTTTCATTTTTTTCTCTTTTTCGTTAAATTAAATAACTATAATTATGATCTCTCCTGTAGATAAGGACACGGAATTTTCACACTTTCGGAGTAAATAAAACCTTATTATGAGACCAATATATAATATATAAGAATTTTTGGTGTTGCACTTTTCATCAACGACTCCATAGTTCGTTTTTACTATATTTCCAATTAGTGAAATATGTCGTATCTTGAGTTGCAGGTCGTTAAAGGCCAGGTCAGGGAGATCAAAGGTACAAGAAATTAATTTATATTCCAGAGTTTGGGAAGACATAAGTATTTTGTTACTCCGATACTTTTCGGTTTATATATATACACATTTCAGAATGCCGGTATATCGATATCTCGGTACAAGTGATTCTTAAATATCCTTATTTGGAAATACTGATACCGATATCGGGAATATCGATATGTTTAACAGTCCTAGTGTAGAAGCTTTTATTCAGGACTAACAAGAAAATGTTACAGTAGTGTATGCATACTCCCTAGAAAGCGTCTAAAAGAAAAGGTCACGGAAGTAGACTACAAAGCAGAAAGCACTGTTGAGGGTAATTGTTTGTTTATACAACATAAAAGATTAAGATTTGCTTGAAAACTCCCAAACCAAGAAAGGTTTGAAAATCTTAATATTTAGGACATTATTAGAAAATGTTTGGGGAATGGGCGCCTTTTCCAGGAGCTGAAAATCACTCTGACCAAGATGCTTTCTTAGCGGTGATAGATAAGAAAAATGTAAAACAAAACTACAAGAAATACAGCAGTAAAAATAATACTGAAGAAGTATAGAATAGAGAAAATGAGGGATCTATTTCTCGACACTTTTGAAAATGAAATATAAAAAATTATTATGTGGAAGTTGCACATCTTATAATAACGTCCGTATCTTCCATTCTCTCTATTCTAAAGTATTTCTTTAACTCTTTGAAACAGTCCCTGCCCAGTAATCCGGATGAGGGAATAATTTACCTTCGGAATATTTTACCCCAGGCGTGAACCATCTGTTACTGTTTCTTAACATGATATTGCGGAATAGAATGGTCAGTCCTACAACCTCGTAGTAAAGGCAGACATTCAAGATGTCGCCCTCTGTCCGTCTCTGAGCCTTGCCGATGCCACTCATCTACAACCTCAGGATGACAATGATGAAGCTACTTCCAGTAACCATGATATTTGTTCGAGGTTATCTTTCCCTGTCCTTTGTAGATATCGAAATAGATTATCATTTTACAGACACTTCCGTTTCGTGCAGTAGTCAGACCTGTTAAAATCAAGCACTCGTCCTTTAGGTGATATACACTGAGGTTTTCCAGTCTCAATGTTACCACGCAGACATATAGAACAATTTCACATCACCTTTTCGCAATACGTATCTATTGTGACATTTATAATTTACAATTAGAATCATTGTACGTGTCTGATAGAGGGTGAAATTAACATTACACAAACGTAAATATAATACAATATTCTTTAACATTTCTGGCATAAATTTTAACAAACTATAGCAGTGTAAACATAAAATTGGAATTGAATTTATTTTAAGGTCTTTAGGCAACTAAGGCTCATGCCGTATTGATAATGATGGGATGAATTTGTGGAATGATGAAAGTGGGAGGAAACGGGAGCACCTCGAGAAAACCCACGCATACAATATTTGCACAAAGCCCACATGGCATGAGCGGGGATCGATCCGACGACCTTAGCACCAGAGGTGAGCGCTCTACTAACTGAGCCACCGTGGCCTGCATATAATTGGAGTTGAATGGCAAGTTTGCTTCAGTGTCTCAGACAATAAACACCACAGTTTCTGCAGGGTTCCTGTAGATTTTTTAGTTTAGACGAGAACTTTTGAAACCTTTCCAAAAATAAAGATACAGTTAGTCTGTGATAAATATTTTATTTTTCTTATTTCAACGTGAGAGTAAAATACAGTTACTTCTTTTTACTGAGAAAATACTCCTTGGTAAAATTTTAATTATCACAGATGATTTAGTTACGCAGATTTCCCAATCTCTGGCATTGAGATAGGTAAAAAACGCATCTATGCTCTCTCTCTCTCTTTCTCTGTCTGCCCAGTCTGAATGTTGTAATCCGCTAATTTTCAAGATAGAGATCTACCAGGTTTGAGTCAAAACTTCGCAATGGTAAATAAAATTAATATTCTGAGTAAATTGTGAAAGAAATATGAAGGGTGTAATTTAATTTATTGGGTTGATTTATTTCAGTTTTGTTGATTATGGTAGTTAAAGTGCGACGTCATCGTGTTGAATGTCCTGCCAGCCTGATTTAAACCTTTTTTTTTTTTTAAAAAAAAGCACTACATCGGTTTATTAGACACTTTGTGCCCAGTAGTTACTGTTATCATTCTATGTTAAACACAGAATTCAGCATTGCAACCTATTATTACGATATCAGGTGAAATAATTTAATTAGTATTATAAAGGTTTAGTCGACCTGTAGAGGGTCCTAAAGGGTGTAAACAGATTCAAATTCAAATTCAAAATGTATTACTGACAATATATGCAACAATAGTATTTTATTTCGCTTATCATGGTTAACTTGACTAGAAGATACAAAGATTTGTTGATTAACTTCTTCATTATTCAAGTAACACTCTCAATAAAATAACACATTTTAACTTACAATAACTTAAGTATTCATACAAACTAACTCCTAGGAAACGAAATTTTACTTTAAAGAATGAATCATGATTCAATGGAAAATATTCACCAATGTATCAATTTGACTTATAGCCAAAGTTGGAACAAATTTGTATTGAAAATTCGAGAAAAAAAAATATGATATATTTTTCAAAAAATACCTGTAAATTTAACTTGCGATCTTTACAGACTGAAATCTACAACATTCTACATAGGGCACTCGGTTATCTCAATTTTAACCCAAGTATAACCTATCTCTTTCCTGAGTGAACCTCTCTGTACCCAAATGATGCTTCAACTAGTTTTCTAACTCTCGTAATCGAAGGGCTATATCAAATATAAAAGATAAAATTAATTGTATGGGCGGTAACAGCACTATGGCTTACGCCCGTCTCGATATCAAATATAAGAATTATACTATAACATAATGTTAGATGCCTTAGAAATATATGTTTAACAAAATATAATTGAAATAAAAACAATTCAAATCTATTGAAAGTATATTTTACATCAGTCTTTTGATCACACAATGGAGTCATACATATCTCAATCTGATCTTAGGTGAAATGTTCCTAACCCCAGATTCCACCTCCGATGAGACCAGTAGTTCCATATCGTTGGTATCTGAAGCTGCCGTTGGGATCAGCAATGCTGTATTGTCCAACAACCAATGGACCATTTCGAACTTCAGTCTGTTGTTTGTTATCTCCAGTCAAACCATCACCAACAGTGTAACCAAATTGGTACTGTGGGTAGGACTGCACAAACAAATAAGAATACGTAATTTTCAAAAAAAAAAATCTAAAAACGACTAACACGTGAATGTGTTTTATTATAAATTGTATAATAATAATAATTAACAAGTGCATAGTTTTCAAACTATATTCTTGATGGTAACTCTTCGACATTTCTTCTATTTCTGTTAGGTATCAGTCAACTACTTTAGTGAAAGTAATGCAAAATATTTGAAGTACTTCTTTAAACATCCTTTTATTTTGATATTATTTTTCATAATGTAACGTTATTTAACCACGAATTCTGGGAGGTAAATAACATGCTTTCGGACATATAAGTTATTTAATGTTCTCAGAATTATTTCATACACCTCAGAAAGTTTCAACTTATGAAAGCTAACAATACAAAAACGTTTTGTAGAAAAGCTAGTCCCTACAATAAAACTAAATTGTAAAGAGAGTGTATTAATCCAAGTTTACCAGTTTTGTTTCGTTGCGCTGTGTTATTGAGTTCAGTGTGATTGGAAGACTTTTCTCTTTCCGTGATGTAATTTGTATGTAGTTATTGACATAAGAAGTTTATAAATGCACTAAAAGAGAGTAGTCCACTCTACTATGCCGCTGAACTCAGATTGGTAATTGAGAAACCTGTTAGTTAAATAGTTAAATCTTCTCTGTCCGTATATTAACTGAAAAATTCGAAGGTCTTTCTTAGTTTCATCAAACAAATGTTCGACAAGTACTTCAATTAATGTTGTGACAACTACTTTCAGCCTTCCGAGGCCATCGAAGAATAATCGGAGAAAGACGTCTTTGCTTAGAAGTGATGGGTTTAGAACAAAACTTGCGAGTTCTATTCAGAACAGATGTTACTAGTGTGATGATTACTTGGGAAAGAAATTTGTGTGTGCAATTCTTATATTTGATGAAAATATGACTCCCAAAAATCGAAATCTACGTATTCTCTAGAGAATGTTTCTGGGAGAATTTCTGCTGCAAACTCTTATTTATTAGCATTTGAGATAAATTTAAAATGTTTAAATGTGGGCGTTCTAATGTTTACATTACCGTGATATTCTCTGGTTACTAATTTCAAATTGAAATTATAATTAAAATGTTTTGCGAATCAGTCATTCTAATTATCAAACGTAGAGAAACTTTATAACGAAAGTTTCCAACACTCAGCTCAAGGCTGTACTGAAACTTGAGTGCTGTGGAGTATGATTTTAAGAACTAAAACCAAAATTAATGAAATGTTAATTTAAACTACTACGTAAATCATTCTCGCCAAATAAATAGAGTTCTTATTAATCAAACATTTAGATGGAATATATTCGTTCGTTTTGGAGGCCTTTGTTAAGCAGTTTCAAATATTTTCATCTTTGGTGTGTGCTCTATTTGCCTTTGTTTTGCTTACGTGTACTTTCGTGCCATCATATTGTTTTATTTTTATTATCTGTCATTTCCAAAATTCTCATCTTTAGGCGTGAAAAGCATGTAAATAAGTTGCATTTTCTTTTATAACTTTAAGAAATCGATAGATAATCTTTATTGATAGAAGCTGTTTATGCAAAGAAAAATGCATTATATGTTTAGATAAACTGAATACATCATGAAGATTCATAATTATACTTACTTCATAGTTGTAAGCACCAAGTCCGTATCCACCATATCCAAGTCCTCCAAGTCCGTATCCACCAATTAAACCAACTGCAGAAGTAGCTGCCACAATAGCGGCAAGAAGAATGCCAAACTGCAAAGAAGAAAAATAATATGAACTAATTGAAAAACGGAACCACTTGCTTTTATGGAATTGTGGTTATAAAAGTATCGTGTTGATCTTGTAAAAGACTACTACGATTACCGTAATAGAAAACTGTTGCTTAATAATTGAACGAGTACAATATTTAATTAATTTTTCACAAATCTTATTTATTATACATATTCGGATTGTATAATCGTAATTTCTCAAAGAATTGAAGCATACTCCTCATAAATACGCATTCATATTGTACCTTCACCCACGCTTAATTCCGTAAATTTTGATTGGCTATAGGGTTTGAACAGAGCACTTTTATTCCCAAACTTGTAATCCGGTCAAACGTTTCTTCAGACCAATATTGCGATTGTAGCATAATTATTTTTTAGGTCATCTGAGGTTGTTTTTAAATTCGTAGATGACCCTTTATAATCGAACGTTTTTTTAAAATGTTCTACAAATCACCGTGTTCAATGTATGAGCACCGCGCTTGAATCAGGAACTTGTTCGAACAGCAATATGTAGTAGAGAATATATTTGCTTTCTTTGTTTCAATTTCCTATCAAAAAATTGTGCTGAACAGAGCGCACCTTCGCGAGAAAAAAGGCAAAAGTCAAAATTTTGCTTTTTTCTTTTTATTTAGTCGAAAAATAGTGAAAATATATCTACTTTTATCGGGAAAATTTTCACAAGTATAACTTTAAAATTGTTCGGTAGAGGACACTTGTGTCGTGTTTCCGTTAGGCATGTTACGTTTACCATCTATCAGGAAAACTGTCACTTGTCAGTTGTTTCAAAGCCACTGTGGAATCAAGAACAAGTTCTCCAGAAAAGTGACATAATTGGAGTTGTGACGGTTTAGAAGAGAACTCTGTGTACGCAGACGTGCACTTACTTGTCAAGAATATTGGCATATTTTGTTTTGTGACGTTTATCGTGATAAAAAAAACATCATTGTTGTGCTTGTGTTACACATTAACTAAAGTATTTCGATTTGTATCTCAAAGGTTTCAGACGTATCGCTTCTTTATTAGCGACGTCACTCTCTTGTAATTACTTTACGTCATGGCTTCTCGTAATGAGTTGATTTTAAGACTGGCCAAACAGGTACAGAAACAGTCCACAAATAGCTCTATTGGTTCCGATAATGAAGATAATAATATGTTGTGGTCTGTAGTAACATACGCACCAGTAGAAGACAAAGTTAGAGCAACTGCACTACCGTGTACTCACGCAGCAACAATTTCAACTGTAAGTAGATTGTGTACGTCCACGGCTGAAGATTTGACTGATGAAAAACCCTGCTCGTCATCAAATAGAGGTAGTACACAAGAAAATACTGTATGTGATATGGATGTCAGTGTTTCTACCAATGAAGATTTTGATGTTTCTGATGTTGACCCAAACTACTCTGCTTCAGAATGTGAAAGTAGCAGTACCGATACAAACTGTTCAGTGAGCAAAGAAACTTGTTTGCCGCAGCGGAAGAATGTGCAACCAAGAAAAGAGTGCTGCATTGTACATAACGGTGAAAGTGGTGGCATTGCTACTAGTGACAACCAAATAGCAACAGATACTCAGCTCTCTAAAATTGTTGAAGGCAGTACGAAAAGGGGCAAGAGACGCTCATCAGCACCAGATAAATGGTTAAAGAATGTAGCAAAGTCTTTTCGGAACAAAGGACAAGCTTATATTTCTTCCTCGAAAACAAAAAAGCAATTTCCAAAAAAAAGGAAGTCAAACAATCCTGCGGTGCAAAATGCAGATTAAAATGCTCCACAAAAATTAGTTTACAGACAAGACAAGACATTTTTACAAAATACTGGGAACTAGGTGATGTTGTGAGACAGCGTGACTTCATTGCTTCTAATATGCGGTGCATACAACCTCGTTATCGATACGCAACCCAAGACAGTGAGAGACATCTCAATAATGCCTTTTATTTTGAAATAGAAGGTCAATCGATTAGAGTGTGCAAACAGTTTTTTAAATGTACCCTTGATATCAGTGACAGACCAATTAGAACTGTAATTGAGAAGAAGGAAAGCAAAGGAGGATTCGTCGCAGAAGATCGCCGTGGGAAGCACAAAAATCATAAGACTGTGGAACACAACATCAAGGAAGACATTCGTAGACACATTGAGTCCATACCTAAAATAGAAAGCTATTATTTGAGGTCAAAAACAACTCGCCAGTTTATTGATGGCGGTAAAACTGTTGCTGGCTTACACCGCGAATATGTCAATGACTGTAAAAATCCTTCTGATTTAGATGCGCGTTCATATGGAAATTACGTAATGTATCACCGGATTTTTACCGAAGAGTATAATATTTCATTCTTTAACCCAAAAAAAGACCAGTGTGACATGTGTGAGGCAATTAAAACCGCTGACAACTCAGAGAAAGATGAACTAAGGAGTCCTTATGAATCTCACATTATTGAAAAAGACTTATCTCGGATTGAGAAAGCAACTGATAAAGAGAAAGTGACTGGTAATTTTATTGTCGAGTCCTATGATCTACAAGCTGTTCTACCATGTCCAAAGGGCAATGTGTCTCTTTTCTATTACAAATCAAAACTTAACACCTTTAACTTCACCATTGCTGAATTAAATAAGGATGCAATAGGGGTTCTTTTGAAATTGGATCTTGTGTGTTGAAGTTTTTCGAGGAAAAGGCAAAGAACAAAAAAAGCGACTTTGAGTTCATATTTTACTCAGACAATTGCTGCGGACAACAGAAAAACAAGTTCATGATATCAGCTTATGTGTACGCGGTTATGAAGTATCCTGTCAAGTCTATCACTCATAAGTTTTTTTATTAAGGGCCACAGTCAAAATGAAGTAGATAATGTCCATTCAGTCATAGAGAAGCAAATTAAGAGAGCATTGAAATCAGGCCAATATTTCATTAAGATCATTACGTTTCACTCATTCGAACTGCAAAGAAGAAGGGAAATCCGTACAAAGTATGTGAATTAAGTCACGCTGACTTTATGGATTTGAAACATTTAAGCGGACAGATTGGAACCAATTTCCAGAAAAACACTGACAATGAAGATGTGAAAATGAGTGATTTGAAAATAATTTGTGTCGAGAAGAGTAACCCTTTTGTAATGAAATACAAAACAACTTGTGATGAAAGTGAGCCGTCCCGGATGATTGCTGTACGAAAATCGCATCGGTCAACAAGGAACATGTCATCCCCTCTCTACAGACGCTCAAACATCTATCTCAAGCCATTACATAAGCAACGGCTTCAAATACCTGAAAAGAAGAAGGCTGACTTGTTAGAATTAGTCAAGAGGAAGATCATTCCTAGTTACTATACTCAATTTTACAACAGTTTGTAGTCAAGAACACTAATCTCCTCGGCAAAGAATTAATCTCAATTCAATCCAAACGTTTTGTAATAGAGTGAATTCTGTGTTCTTTTACTTAAAATGAGAAATACTTTTTTTCTGGAAACACAAATACACTTGTGTTAAGTTTTAAGACTAAATATAAAGACAGTTCTTGTAGCGAACTGGACACTTAAATGTCAGTATTCATTTTTTTACGACGTTGTAGCGTAATTTTATCCCTTTTTCTATTCTGCAATTTGTTACAAAGTGTATGTTTATGTTCAGTATTGAGTATTACATAATAAACTAGCAAGTTGAGGAAATTATTAATTTTAATTGTCCTTTCATTTTCAAATATGGTATCTCGGAAATTACTGAGGAGTCGATAAATTGTTCAAGGAAAATGACACAACTCTAAATAGTATTTTTTAATTTAATTACACATTTAGGAAACACATACAAATAAATCAATGTTTTATCTTTACAGATATTCTAAAGTAATAGAAAAAAATGAAAAATCACGCTTGTATTATAATTTTTGTGTGGTAGTACAAAGCATTACTAATTTTGAAAACTTACTTTTTGCTCTCCTGTAAAATTACACTTTTCCTATTTGTGTCACTTTTCTTGCGAAGGTGCGAGAGATATCTTTCATTTCCAATGATAGCCTTCAATCTCAGACCAGATATCTCCGGGTAATCTACGTTTTCATTATAAAATTTAAAACCGCAATTGATTTCATATGGAAAGCAGACCTATTAACTACAATCCGAATATAATCTAGTTAATTAAAAGTATTTTAGTTTTATAACTTGCCTCTTTATTAATTATTTTATTTTTGTCTGCAATAATGAAATTAAAACATTCCTTGTTTTTATTACTTTTCCATGGTTAGTTTGAGTAGACTCTTTCAATTTGATTAGAGGGTTGAATAACTGATTTAAATATTAAATGAAAATTATTCTAGTGTTCTATTAAAAATATATGTGTCATTAGAAAATGGTTTCGTGATTTCTTACGATCATTAATGTGGTTCCCCTTGTGGCGTTTATATGTACCTTGAGCAATAATCTCGCAAATAAATCGGTTAACTACGGAAACCCGTGTGGCAACTCATTTTCTTCTGAGAACAGAAATATTTTGTATTAACAATTTACTGATCTTTCTGTTAGAGAAATTGCCTCAAGGCTGATCCATTTTGTTAATCTTGGAAATGTCAATATGAAGAATAAATGTTGTTGTACAGACTAGGTAATTAAAATATTATTTCTAATATGTTTAAGTTCATGTGTTCTTAATCTGGTTCTCCCGATCACTTCGGAGAGCTTCTAATGACATTTGATGCTATTTTCATTGGAATAAAAAGATTCCTCCCGGACTGAAGACTACTAAAATATGGAACTGTTGTAATAGTATTAAATATTCTAAACTTTCTCTTCTTATACAATTCAAACATGATTTAATATTAACAGTCAATGTAATATATTTACTTACAGCAACGGTCTTCATGTTGGTCTGGTGTACGAGTGGATCCGTTTGTAATCAAACTGTGCTAATACGTTGAGGTAAGACTCCTTCTATACGATATTCGTCTCTTTAGTGAAACTCAATATCCATGACATTGTTCCTTCCTTCGTTCTTTTAGCGATATCAGTCGTTAATTGCTTGGTATATGCAAAGCCAAGGAAAATATTTTTACAGGAAATTATATTCCGGGAAACTCGTTATTCAAGCAATCAGGGTATCAAAAACGAAACATTTGAATCTTCAAAATATATTTACGTATTTAAATAACGAAAGAAAATACCGACCGAAAACAAAGTCTGAATGTTACCGAAAATGTATGGGCGATATGAAAGTACTCAGGAAAGTGCTTAGGGGTGGATTCTGGGATTTGAACATGCCCACGAATTCTGGTTGTATGTAAAAATAGTATTTCCTTAAACGTAAATATTTGCACTTAAGATAAATTTGATACCCAGATAGTCTTTGATGTTGGACCGCAACAAAAGCCATGTATTCCCTAGGAAATTAAATTCTAGATACGTCCCTTGAAGAACTGAATCGGAAGAACTGGGTCACTTCGGTTCAAGTTGAAGGTTGAAAAAGCTACGCGCTAACTACTTATGATTCGATGACAACACGTCAAACTCTACATAATAGTGTTACGAATAGCACATCAAATTGAGATAATACCATGTGATTCACTTCAGTCATTTCTGTTATTAAATATATGTATTTGTTTTTAACTTGTTCAAGTGTGTTGTGTCATGATGTATATACATGATTTTGTTAAATGGCGAGGTGAATATTCTTCCTATTTTTATTTTATGTTTTCAAACTTCTGAGTAAGAAACGTAACAGAGTGAGAAACTGATATCTAACTACTACAAATTGAAACAATCAAACTGATCAGGAGACGAGCTTCGTTGAATGAAGTAGGAGATGCAATTCCTAAGCATTTCTTGATATATTTCTACGTAACGAGAAACTTTAGAATTGAAATTTCAAGAATATTGTATATCAAATTGTTAAATACATGTATGTTAGGAAGTGTTACGAACTTCGTACAGAAATTTATTTTTTAAATCACTCTACGCCACTCAATTCCATGTTAGATGTTTACTTGTGTTGATGAACATCATATAAGAAACACAATACACAATGTAGCAAGACATAAATATTGAACCATGTTAAGCCGCATGTCACTACATAGAAAGCATTCGAATATTACCAACCATGAACATCCTTTGGGAACGAATTTTGATTTTTTGATTATGACCTTTTGCCATGTAAGGCTTAGGCAGGGAGAGGACAGGGGAAAGGACCCTGGAAGGTGTCGGTCAGGACCTATATTGATGGTAATATCCCGGCGTTTGTATGGTATGATTGAGGAAAACTTTGGAAACCCTCAATCAGGATGGTCGGTGGCTGGGATCGAGCCCACGATCTCCCGAATTATATACCAACGCTCCACCACTGAGCTACGTCGGCTCGGTATGCTTTAGGGTCAGGAAACCTTAATTATGTACTTACTCTACGGTTTATGAAACACACAAGTACAGCAGCTCAGTTCGCTACAGGATTCTATCCTGGGAAAGAAGAAGTCAGTTTTTCATTACAAACATCTATTTCTCGAAGATTTGTTCCAATATTGTTCTCCCAACGACATCCCAGTCTTCCCAAAGGACTTTTTGCCTTCCGGCTTCCAACAAAGATGAATTGTAAACCTCGCCTGCCCACCTTAGTCGCCTTGATTTCGTTATTATTACAACATCCATGGAGTTCTCCATTATGAGGCCTCCTCCATTTTCCAGTCATCTTGTTCCATTTTGGCCAACATATCTTTTTTTTTTCAAAAACACGTAATTTTCGTTGATCTGGTAAGTTCTACTCACACTTTCGCAAGAGTAAATATTACCGGCAGAATAACTGTTCTGTACAATATCAATATTAACTTACATGTTATAATTTGATAGTTTAAAAGTTTATGGAGTGAATAGAAACATGTTTTGTAAAATACTAAGTGACTTTTTATATCTTTCTGATCCCGCTTTTCCCGATTACATATGCTCAAAAGTATTTAAATGTATTTCATTTGACTATGTTCTTGTTCTTAATTGTAATGTATATGTTTCCTTCGTTGCCTGTGTTTCGGCTTCTTATCATGTACTTTGTTTTCTTTACGATCACCTGTAGCCATATTTCACAGTTCTCTTATACTAAGACATGTTACTTTGTAGTCCCTCTAGTAGCATGCAAACGTATTAGAAGGCTGATATTTTTTTATTATTATTTCATTGATTAATTGTTATCTGTTGAAATAAAATAGGTTCGATTTTAAATCTTGTCAACAAAGACTAATCCTGCCCAGTATAGATCCTGATGGCGAACGTGTGTTACTACGGCGCTGAACTTGTGAGTTTCGTAAGGCACAGAGTAAGTAAGTAAGTAACTCAACAAAGATTTGATATAGTTGATAAGATATTAGTTTAACGTAGACTCAACTGTTATTTTCTACTGTGGTATAAATTTCGTTTCATAGGATTCTTTCTAATTTAATGGAAGAAAATTTATAATTAAAAGCGAACATAGCAAAGAAAGAAGATAAGTATTCTTGATTCTTATTTATACATGATGATAAAGCAGCAGGTATGGATTTTTGGTGACTACATTCAACAGTCTTTTACGTATTAGTAATATAAAGGGAATAGTACAAGAGTAGTGAATATCAAGGCAGTTTCGTGTAAAAGTGGTCAAGGTATCGAGCTACGAACGATCAGTGCAGAACGTTCCAGCTTCGAATCCCACAGCAGATGGTTGGATAATTTGCTGTTGGAAAATTAATATCGTGTATAATGATGATAGTGACAAACATAAGGAAGCTAAAAGTGTATAGTAATATACAGCAAACATGTTCAGTTTTGTTAAACGGAGTCATTTCTTCATCCGCCACTTCTAGATTTCTTCTCAACCATTATTCAACGTCGAATAAACCGTTAACCAAGTAGACTTTTCGGTACATTGGCAAAGTTAAAATTACATTTCCGTTCTAACCTTTGATCAACGTATGCTACTGGGGGCATCTTTAGTATCCCCTACTAAATTTAAATTATCCGCGCATTAGTACAGTTGAATGAAGTCATTGAATATTAGTCCCTTTTTAGTACTCTATTATTTTGACAATCGCATATTTTAGCCCAAAGTTAAACAATAGTGGTGATAAGACATCACCATGTTTCAATATACTTCGATTCTCGAAACTATATGACATAGTTAGCTATACTTTATTTATGGAGTCGCTGAGGTACTTCCTCACTAGTTGAACAAGTTTCTTCTGAATCCCAAATCGTAGCAGAATATTGTAACTTTTCCATTTTCATAGAATCACATGCTTTCTTAAAATTAATGAATAGCTGACAAACAGTCCCATTGTATTCTCATTACTCTTAATTTGTCTCAAGGCGAAAATCTGGTCTAAACGTGATCTATTTCTTCTAAATCCACATTAGTGATCTTCGTTTATTTTGTCTACGTATACATTTAGGAGTGTTAACAGAATATTATTCAGTACTTTGTAATATTTTGGGAAAAACGAGTTTCCACAGTAATTATTATGGTACGATTTAAGCCTTTTCTAATAAACCGGAACTATTATTTAGGTTTCCCATTCCTTTTTGAAATCCTTCCTTTCTCCATATACTACTAGTTAAATTTATAGTCCCCGGATTTGTTTCGTTTATCTTACCGTAATCAAATCAGCCGGAATATTGACTATTTATGATGATTTGAAAATTTTCAGTTTCTTTATCACCATTTCGAATGCAATCTTGCTAGGTTCATGTATCCACGATTCTGTGGTATAGATGTTAAATTCCTCTATTAGTTATACGTTTTGTACATTAAGAAATTTGTAGAAGTATATTTCCGTGGATCGATAATTTTAATCGGATTATCTTGAATATCTTCACGTTTACTCCTAATAAGCCCAAAGCTCCGCTGGTAACATTTCCGTAATGAGTTTCACCCTTTGTATAAATCACACATACTGTTTGTCTTCCCACTTCTCTATCACCTGAATCTCTGAATCAAATATTCTGACATTTTTTTTTACTTCGCGCGTGGCTTTATGTTCCGCGCTTCTGTAGTCGTTGGTATTTGCTTCAGCTTTATAACTTAGAAATCATTGCTTTGTTCGCTTTCGTTACTCATGAAACTTAATGCATTCTTCATTAAAACAAGGCTTCTTTTTCTTCTCACCTACATTTTTATTTTAACTCACCCTCTATTGTATCACGAATTCATCTTTATTATTGCTCGAATCAGCTACGATTTCGAACCTATTTGAGATTAGTAGGTAATCTGCTTTTACGCTCAAATTATTTAACTGTTTAAATGTCGAATTTCAGTTGTTTTTATCCTTTCGTTTTCTCTGTTCGTTATGTTTTTAATTTTCTTATATTTATATTTACTAACTGATGTTATCTTCCGCTAATCTGAGATCTGAAGTACATTATATTGGTTTGCCTTCATCTATCTAATAATACATGATTGATTTGGTTAAACGTTTTTCCATCAGGAGATATACATACGTATTTGTGTAAGTATTTTTGTTCAAAGTACGTAGTATTTAATAGTAGGTTTTTCGATATCCCATAACTGAAACTGTAATTATTCCTTTTACTGATTTAGTGATGCCTTGGTTTTCCTTTTATTGGTTTTTTTTTTTTCTTCTTTCCATACATTACTGTTGAAATCGCAAGCACTATTTTCGGACAATACTTCAGTAATCAGTCGAACAACCTTTCTAGCTAATCATAAAAACACCTGCGTCATTCTTATCTTATCAGCTTCCTCAGTCGATTCTGAACCTCTAAAAGGATACTGCTCTCGATAAAGATTCCTGTTCAGAAATTGTAGGACATAGTCACACCGTAGTAGAAAGTGTATTTGGCTTGTCGGATGCTGTCACTGATCCTCCCTCTGGACTTCTTGTATTACTAATATGTTCAGTTCATACTTCTCAGTTTCGCGTATCGCTACCAGAAGAGTGCCTGTTTGATAATAACATTCGTACGTTTCACGTTCCGGTTCTAAAGTATTTCTTAATCCTGTTCTTGGAGTTCCCTGAAGTAGTCCTTGAGATCCGAATGAGGAACTTGTTTACATCTGGTTAATATTTTACCCCAAGACAATCCATGAACCAACTGTTATTGCTTCTAAACATGATTTAGCAGTATATAATTGTCAGCCTTACGGCCTCGTAGTTAGGGCAGGCGCGATCGTCCTTTGTCCATCTTCAAGCCTTGCCGATGCCATTTTTCTTCAGCCTCAGTGTGGTAATGATGAAGCTACTTCCCTTCATCCTGATATCTTTGTTCGAGGTTATCTTCTCCTATCCTTTGTAGACCTCGAAATCGATTTTCAAGTTTTACAGACACTGCGGGCTTGTGTAACAGTCGCTGTATAGGTATAACCCCTGATAAAGAATAATATCAAGCACTCACTATTTCGGTGACATAAGCTCTAGCGTTTTGAGTCTATTACCAATCCCATCAAGCAAACATATAAAATACTCATTCTCGCAACACATGTTTCCGATGGTAATTTAAATTTACAATTAAAATCTGTGTATAATGCAAATCATTACACGTCTGATAAAGAGTGAAATTAACTCTTAAGGCATGGAAAC
>JAGDQP010037177.1:0-18735 GCA_022664845.1 Lepisma saccharinum | reverse complement strand
GAGGATTATAAGATACGTCAACTTGATCCATTCGTAAAATCTTTATACATGAAATATGAAAGCAAACCTTTCAATTTAACAGTTAAAGAACTAAAGTTTAAAAGTTCGCGAAGTGGGATTTCAGACAATTTAAAGAAGATAGACGTTTAGATCGTTTAACTTTGAAAAAATATTTTTTATCACATCTCATGCAGGATTAGCTCAAACTATCGTAGATATACATAGATATCCATTTTAGATCTCCCTTCTCAATCAGAAGCATTGCTCAAATACATTCTTTCGGTTCAGTTTTGACTAACATTTGTTAAGCCGTTATTTACGTCAATATCTGTCGATATAATTTGTGACATCTTGAACTTCTGTCCCCCTAAACTACTTTTTGCCCAAGTTCGGTATAATCAATTCTTATCCTTGATCTATGGCAAATCAATTCCTGAAATATTTCCGTAAAAGACCTTTAATGAAAGAAGAAAGTATGAGTTTCGATTATCCCCACTGAATATTGTTATTTTGGTCCTTCATTATATACGAATATCTACCACCGTTCGTCATTTCATTGTAACGTTAAAACAAGATACCTTTAAAAAAAATCGAATTCCACGTCGTTTGCGACATTGATTCTCCATCAGAATGTCGTATGTCAAAGACAGAAGAGGTTAATGGTCTTTTAGACACTCGTTACCGCAGAAGGAAAACCTATGCTTGTCACTTCCGTGAAACTTGACCAAAATCGAGGGGAAAAAGAAGAGAGGAAAAGAGGTGAGTTGCAGAGATGTTTACAACGGTTTTCCTATCAATTCTTTGTGGATACATGGTGATTTATACTAAGATTTTTTTTAAGTGGTTGCATTACATAAAAAAAAAAACAATATTGACCTTATTTTTTGTCTGTTCCTCATCTTGACAGAGCTTAAGAGTACTCATAAGGAGAAGTTTGTGGATTAAAAACTTTTGGAAACAACATTCAGCCAATAGCGAATTCGGCTACAAGAAAAGTAGCGTGCTGGCTGTATTTCAAAGTATTATTTCAACATTTTCCTGGTGTTACTGAGGGAGAAAAACCACAGAAAAACTCAGTCAGAGATGAGAGGATTTCACACCCTAGCTTTCGCAGAGCCAACATGATTGATACACTGCTCTTCGTAAATTAATGAACAAAGGAAAGAAAGCTTGATAGAGCAAGAAATATAGGGAAATACTAGCATTAAGACAGAACGTATTACGAAAACAGGTCTAACAAATATATTTGCAAAACATGTGGCGCAGGAGGTTCACAGTACTCTTCAAATTTACTTGTTAGTGCTTCTACACGAAGTCATTGAACTGTTAAGCCACAATGTGAGTGGAAACTCATGCAGAACCTTGAGTGCCAGTTGAAACTATCAACTATGAGAACAAGACAGCATTTAGACAACGTGTTGTGGTAGCGTGGCATCGGAAGTTCACACGTAGATCTAAAAGTATCCCGACGTGTCGTTAGATAACTCAATATATGTTGTTTGGTGGTCAACGAGTTGTGAAACACGCTCCAAACGACAAACAATACATCGCAAAAGATACAGTGGAGACTTAATACGGGTAGCATTATTACTCCATGTCCGATATATTCGCTTGTCTAACAGAAGAAACAGAATCAACCCAAGTACCCCAGACGTTGCTGCTGCTACCAGACGATCTATATCAACAAGTATGATTCGCAGCCGGCAATCACGAAGGTGGGCCTATGCTAGGAAACCAGTGTTCTATGTACCACTTACCCAATGGTACAGAAGGGTGCATTTCCGGCAACAATGAACCCAGATATCAATGGAGTTTGGTGGTATGCAGCGTCTTAGTTGTATTGCTGCCTACATCACGACGGCCTTTTTGTGCGATATTGACCACTCTGCGGGACAGGGCATTGGAACATTACTATCTTAGCAAAAGTGTCTTGATTTGTTGATTTCTATCAATATATGGCGTACATGAGTTACGAATCATATTTATGCACTAGTATTTGAAGCGTATGCGCGAACAAATGTCTATGTTATATTTTGCCTGTATTGAGAAAAACTGCAAAGAAGTTGAAACTAATTCACAGAACGGTGTGGCACTGAATGTTGTCCCATAGACTTTTGTTCCATTAATCCAACATATTGTTTAATATTGATGGGCGAAACGACTACTTTTTTGTAGCAGTGATAGCAGAAATATCTTTTACTTTAAAAATATCTGTAAAAAATAGCAGTTTGCGAAGAACTTTTCTAAATGGGAGTTACTTGTTCCCAAGTTTAAATAAAAGCAATGTAAAGCACCATTTTAGACTAACTTAATTTTCTGTAGCTTATCTGAATAGTAGAGTGATAGACTGCTGTTAAAACTTGGTAGAGTAGTTCATATTATAAGTGTTGGAAAACTATTGTATGTAATAATCAGTATAAAATCCCTTTCGGGGTAAAGAGAAGAGTGACGCAATAATTCTACTCACAAAAGAAGTGATATCCATTTTGCGAGTTACTTTCTTTGTATATATGATGGAAGTGTTTCTTTTGCAATAAAATTAAGAGATTTAGTATTCTTCCGCCATAGTGACACAAAGAAAGTAACTCGCAAAATGGATATCACTTCTTTCGTGAGTAGAATTCTTGCGTCACACTTCTCTTTATCCCGAAGTTTTTTTACTGATATCACTTATTTTGTAAGGCTGCCTAGGCCGATTTTGGGCCGTATCTCGAGAACGGTAACTCCTATCAAAAAATAAGCTTCGAATTGACCGCTAAAATTGACCGGTACCACCCATTTGGGGCTAAACCAAAAAGACAAACAGAATGACAGACAAACGTAATAATTGGTTCGTATTAATTATATTCATGAGCTTTTGCAACCTTGACCCAGCTCGGAATGAGTTAGGTAGAAGCTAAGGAAAGTATCAGCCAGAACCTTACTTATCGTAACATCTGGGAAACTTCAAATTCGAATATTTTATTTACGGCCTTAAGTCATCTAATACTCGGGCCGGGACAGGAAATGGTAAAGGATGCGGGAAGGTGTCAGCGAGGGTATAGGTTGAAGCTACCACCCGGTATTGTCCTGGTGCGACAGGAAAACCCTGAAACACTCAGTCAGAACTGTCGGTCATCAGAGATCTTTGTCTCGTAAATAACTCCATTTACCCCAAAATGTCACATAGAAGTTTGTTCGCGCATACATCTCATTTGTTTATTTCCATTACTATATGGCATACATGAGTTACGAGTAACATTTTAGAACCAGTATTTGCCAATTTTCATTCACTGATGTAAGTTGAAGACCTGAATTGCAAAACATCCTAAGTCCACCCGAGTATTTTTTTTTTCAGGAGAAACAAAAAAACAGTCCAAGGTCTTGGTGTGTTATTCTATTTAGCTGAATTTATTTTGTATTAAAAAGGGGTTTCTGTGGTGGGACTAAGATGTAATATTTGTGCATGTGGATAGTCCTTGGAACATAGATACCGACGAACACAATAAATACAAATACGAAAAAAGTGGACTTAAGATGTTTTGCAATTCACGTCTTCAATTTGTTCCTTTATTTAAGAGAAGCAGTGTGAAATTGGATTCTCCGTACATTAGTAAGTATATACAGACTAAGGAATCATTTAAAATATATAGAATAACAATGAATTGTCTTAGAAATGGTACGAGACTTGTAAAAATGCCTACAAATTATGAAGATTACTTCCCATGCATAAAACTTAATAAGTAATGGCAGTATGTACTTCATAGTAGAGGAGAGTAGTGCAGTGGTCAAATTTGTAGACTTCGAATCTCTAATGGGTAGGCAGCCGGATTCGAACCCCGTTGCCGGCCATCCTGAATAAGCTTCTCCAGGGATTTTCTCAGTTTCACTAGTCGAATATCGGGATGAAAATTCAACTAACACCTTCAGCGCTATCTTCCTCACCGTTGCACCTGGGAAAGTAATAGCGGATGGACTCACCCTTCAGAGAGAAACGGGTTTAGATTTCCTCTACAGCTTACAAATGAAAATTATAGTAAAAAATGATAAAATATAAGACTGCAATTTTGAGAGAGAAACTGATTATTCTACTTTAGCTAGCAACACTGTTTCTTGGTTCCTCAGTAGACAATAGCACGTAGGTAAAGTACCGAAATCTATTAACACCTCTTGCAATTTTACAACACTTTGGAAGTAAGTGTTTAACTTTATTTCATCAATGCTTTTAACACTTTGATGTTAGATCCTTTTAAACAAAAGCAACGCTAAGGAAACGGTGCCATTCTTTTCCCACTCAGCGAATCGAACACAGTAATGTAAGAAGATTCTAAACAAAATGGAATCGCCTACAGAAGAAAAGCTTCTGTTATTTGCTCTTAAGGATTGAATTACACATTATTTGAACGAAACTAAAATATATACCTCTTCCTCCCTCACCTTATTTCCATTTTAAAAGAACCAACAAAAGCGGATGGTAACACAATTCTACTTTTCATTCGAAAAGCTTCTTGTTTAGCGACATGAAAGTGAACGAACGATTCATTTGCATATTAAAAGTGTTCTCTGCTATTCTCATTATTCAGTTCATTACGATCCAATCGGGCTTCTGCTATTCAGATTACAATAGAAGAAGCACAATAGGGAATCACCTCTCCCCCACCCCCCTTCGGCGAGCCGGAAGGGCCTATATTAGCTTTTGTAATCCTCGCTTACCACTGGGCAGGTTTATTTATACATTGCTCTTCTAAAAGTCTATATACATACTAATAGATATTGAGTTTCGTTTAGTGCTGTGAGAAATATGATTTTTTAAAAAAATCATCTTATTTGTGTTGATAGGCAATGTAGATGGTTACGACCACATGAATTGAATTGATTTGTGGTCTTTGGGTATCTCGGATCAGGATAGTGGAGGGGAGAGGATGCAAGAAGAAGTCAGTTAGGACCTAAATTGAAGCTATCATCCAGGTATTTGCCTGGTATGACCGAGGGAAAACCCTGGAAAAACCTTAGATAGGATGGTCGGTTACTGTTCTCACACCAAGGACCTTCCGAATGCGAAACGAACGCTTTTCCAACTGAAGTACAGCTGTTCGGTACCACAATTATGAGAAATGACATCATGACATCCGTCGCCATGTAATTTTACCTATAAGTTACCTATATGTAACCTGTTTTCTTGCTGGAACAGGTCAAACTTTCGGAAACCACATTTAGGAGGTCGTCGGAAGCTGGGTTTCGCTCAAATTTTGCCTGTCTGGTTAAATTTATTTGTGACCTTTAGACATTTTTGACTCGGGACAGGATTGGAACACGTTATAGAGAATAGTTTCAAAGGCACCATCACGGTATTAGCCTGGTATCACTGAGGAAACCCTTGATAATATCTTAGACAGGACAGCCAATCTCTAACTGCGGATACACGATCTTGCTAATGCGAAACTAACGCTCTACTGAATGAGTTATGGACTCTAGGTCAAATTACGTCAGGTTCTCAACGCTGATTACAGGCAGAGTCGAAGTAGTGAAAGTGAGAAAGAAGCATCACCAATTTTAAGTGAGAACTGATATTGTAGATATGTGTGTACCAATACTGAAATTAAGAGCTTTTCGTTTCCTGAAATATAATTTTAAATTAGATTTTTTTTATCTAGGACTATAATAAAACATGATAGTTTTAAGGATCTACCACTTATTAATTAATTATGTATAATAAATTTAATTAAATTGTTATTTTCTAGGAAATGCATTTGTTTTTTACTTCGAGAATACGATTCGATCTTTTTATTAATTTTTAAGTACCAATTAGTGTCTACAGTCCACTGTATATATATATAAAATTGTTTTTTGGGTGTTCTCATTATAATTTCTGTACTTGACGTTAAAGTATATTTGTATAAATCTCTTTATCTATTTTAAGTACATTTTGTTTATTTGTTACAACTAATTGTATCCGGTAGCCTACTAAAAGTCAAGTCCTGCTATTCAGTGGCGTTATTTCAAAATCTTGGAGAAGTCGAAATCAAGTACTTTAAACAAAAAAATAGTTCTTTTAGGTTTAATTTTCGATTCTCATACCACTGGGCATATTATTATTATTGCACATCATCCATAAATTGCGTACTTATATTCGACGTTTATAACACTGCTTCTATTTATTTATATGTGCTGTGACATTTTAAAACACTCTCAATGATGACAGCAAGAATCGTTTGCCTCACTCACTCCGGATTTTTCCTGTAAAAATGGTTGTATCAATAAGGATTTCGGGGAGTGGGATTGCTCCCCACCGCCTCCTTCTGTGTTTGCGTCTGAATATTACTTAGCAGTACATTCAACAAAATGATTCTGATTTATAACTATTAACCCGACAACTATTAATTTCTTAAGAGACCAAAATGCTCCCTGCCAATGAAACCACTTCTACTTTTCCATCGAAACAGATTTAAGAAGTCTAATTACGTTATGAAAATGCCGAAAAAAGCACGAAAGTGTAAGCAATTTGAAACTGTTCTCAATATACTGGATTTTGAACATTATTTGCACTTTATTAAAAACAGCTTTGTGGTTTGCAAGCGTTGTCAAATTGTGACACTTTTTTTCAAAACTTTATTAAAACTTTGAAATCGAGAAAAAAAGAGAAATGTAAGAACAGAAATTTAGTGGTTTCTGACTAATTTGTCTTATTAAACTTTCCCAGAGCATTTAGTGCCATCTCTTGTTAAAACAGTTTAAAGTTTTTTCTCTTTTGTAAATGCGTATGTGTTACTTTTATTGCTGGTTTTTATTAGAATTTCAAAGAACTTTCTGAAGTTCTATTTATTTTAATCCCATAAGTAAGAAAAAAATAACATGAAATTAAAGGTTTATAAATTAATTCTAATTATTTCTAGGGAAACTTACGGAATAAAATTAATGTAGAAGTATCTGCACTCTGTGTTTTAAATTTATCACTTGGATATGTATTCCTATATTAAAACAAAAGAGGAATTCAAGTAGCACCCCTCCTCTACAGGCCGCTTGAATCCAATATGACAGCTATAAAATAATTAGACATCCAAAATGGCCACCATAGTGTAAGCATAGTGATTGTTTTCATAGTGTGTATCTCCAAAACTACGAATTCAATCTTCATAATTTTAAAACGCAGTTCTGTAAAATACTAACTTATAATTCATATTTACTTATACCCTCCAATTAAAAATTACAGAAATTTAGATACATTAAACGCTTTTTAATCATATATTTGAAAATAACTTCTGAACGGTTAGGATAAGCATTGAGGACAATTATTTTTAAATCAACTTTTTATTAACTTGAGTAACATCGAAGTTAGAGCCAATGAAATATTTACATTGAGCAGGTGGGTTTCGTTGTTTCACTATGAAAGAAGGTTATTTATAGTAAAAAAAAGCATAACTGACACGTATAATGCTCTACATAAATGTTTTTCAACATTTTAATACTCATGGATTGATAGGAAAAATCTTTCAAGGACCGGAAACATGCCAGTAAGTTTGAAGTTTATTTGACGTTTAAAAGATGGCAGTACATCTTCAGGAAAAGATATCAATTTTGAACTGTCTAAATCTACAAAATAATTGTTAAATAATTAAATTATTTATTTGACAAATACCGGTGCAATAGTTTCGGTGTACCGGCGGTTGAAAGCCTCGACAATCTACATGAATGAAACGTACCACTGGGAATATCTCGTTTCACACGAGGCAAGTTGAAAGAGTAATAACGAACTCTCTGGTTTAGACTCAAACCTAACCTATCTGTGGGAATTAGCGTATTAGCGAGGATGCGGTGTTGCATACGCATCAGTGAGAATAATACGTATATGAACACTATAGGACTGATGACATTTCTCAATGTCGGAGGGTGCGAGTAGGCCTGTGTTTTTGCAGTCATTGCGCAGGCACTGTTCATCACCGTATTAATATCCCTTTGAGCACCCCATCATGCCGAAACCTCCAAAGACAGGAAAACATCAGTTACCAAATATCATCATGCAAACCTCATCCACAGTCACGCCAAAATCAACATCACTAGGCGCAATATCTAAAAACAAGCGTAACACCAATCAACTGTCAGAAACTAGCTCACGATCACGCACACCACCGTCACGTCATTCAGGCAACAGCAAGTCATCACCAAGTAAAATATATACGCTCAACGCTTCAGATTCCGATTCAGATTAAGAACAGCTGATGAACATCAAGCAACTTCAAAATCTATCTTCACTCTTTTCTTCTGACCAAACTTGACACCAGGTTTCAAGCACCAAAACAACTCTTCCAACGGTTAATGAAATATGTTCCACGAGAAGCCATTCATCAGATCATTCCAACACGAAACGGGATCATCATCAAATCGCCTGACAGTGCACTGGCTACCACAATCCGGAACAAGTATAGGTTTGAAATCTTCGGTAAAGATGCTCAACTTACTCCATTATCATCTAGAACCATCCGCATGCAACCACCACCTAGACGAGCTCCACAATTACACAGTGTATCTGTAGTAATTAGAGGCGTTGACCCTGACACCATCGATGAAGAAGCCGAAACCGAATTACAGGCAAAAGGACACACAATAACAAAATGTCTCAGGATCAAGACACAAGAAGGCACAAACAGTTACATGGTTAGAGTCCTCACTACAGATCAGCAAACTATAGACTCACTATTACAAAGATGAGCGTACATCTATAAAAGGAGATATAGAGTCGATCCTTCACGAACTCAACCGCCGCTGCCCCTCAGGTGTGAAAGTTAACAAACATATAATGAACATACGACAGCTCAATGCAGAAACCAACCTAAATGTGGATACTGTTCAGAAAACCACAACACAAAAGTCTGTCACAACCTTGCCAATCCACCCAAATGCAGCCAGTGTAATCAACAGAATCCAACGTTTTCATATAAGTGCCAAGGAAGACCCAAACCTGATCCAAACAACTCTCACTTCCTGGCAGCACCCCTCAAAGTTCCAGAGCCTACACCCCGACATCTGACACTTACATCCACCTCCTACCATAGACCAAGTCATTTTCTTCATCACTCTCACTTTTCAAAACATTTACCCGTTTCAAAGAGAATCCATTTTACATCAGGTCACAGTAGCTGCCAAGGAAATCTTCAAAGTACAACTACACGCTACATATTCTGGTCCGTACGTTTCCTTCTCAGTCCAGACGCTCAACCCCGAGTAATTTCTTCATTATCATTTACCTTTATCATTCACGCTTCACGTTTCATTTGTACACTGTAACCATCAATGTTATATGTAGCGCTCACCTGTCTTTCATTGATACCTAGTGTCGCCTCTAGGTGAGAAGAAATCAACCATTCGTTTAATTGTGCCAACGTTTTGTGACGTTTATTTGCACTTCACCCCCATTACTAATTTCATAATAATATGATCCAGCACCTGCAATAATGATTATAAGCAAAAGCTTATAATACCACTGATCACTTTGAATAATAAAGGATTATTACGAATATTATTACTGCCCTTAGCCCAGCTCCTAATTCCATACTCCCATAATTTCCTTTCCCAGCCCTGGCCTGCTTTGAGGGCGTAACCCTTACATCAGGCGCTAATCACACTTTGTGATTAGCACTTAAAAAGAGAGTAATAAGCATATCAGTACTAGCACACAATATCACAAACATTACATGGGCTCATTATCAGCTCTAACTTAAAAAAGTTTGTGATGTTTGTTTCCTCTGGTTAATTTAGTTTTGAAAGATAGTCAAAATCTTTAATTGCATTTTGTTTCTGGAGACATAATTAACATTTGCTGGAGATATGGTCGCTCTAGCTGTGCACGCAGATGTCTGGAAAAACGAACGATGTCTTTAATTTCGTAATGCTAAATTAATTGTCACGTTGCAAACTCAATATATCTATATTTAACGTTCTTTTTAAATCCATATCCAACGTTGGATCGATATTACCATAAAGTGTGATTTGTTGGACTTGAACAGGTATTTATCGCTATTTTATTTTATTCAGAGTGTACAACAAGAAAGATAATTAGCGATTTTCTTGTACCTTGGACGTTAGTAACTGGGTCGGAATGGAGAAAAGTGAAGGATGGTTATCAGTAACAACAGCAAAGGACATTATTGTCCATTTCTCTTGTATGCATTCACTGACAGGATAACGAAAACCGATACTCCTGTTTGTTTCCCGTTACCTGTTGACTTCATAGATTCTGCGTTCGTAATGGTAAGTGGTAAGAAACAATTTTCTGGATTATTGGGCTAAGAACAAGCGATCAGCTACTGTATGGCCGGGAATAAATTATACCGAAACTTGCCACCACTGTACACCGTTGGTTGTGTTAAAGAAGTAGAGCTGTGCAGTGTTAGTGTGACTTTAGTTCTCACAGAGAACCACTGTAGTGAAAGGCGGTTCGTAATGGCATTAAGTGTTTGTGAAAAGGCATTTGTTATGGAGCATTATCTCCGTTCATTTTTAACTCTACTCTGCTGGCAGTTTGAATGAGAAAGTACTCTATCCAATTAAAATCAATGGTTTAAAATAACATTTGCTTCAGAATCGAATCAGGAAAGTGTATATTACATGAAACAAAAAATAAAATAAAATAAATATAAAAGTGAAATGGAAATAGCAGGTTTTTGAAAGAAGCTTCTGAATTCTGTTGCAATAAGGAGTTCTAAGTGTAAAAGCCTTTGCCACTTAAAAATTTTACTTATGCACAAGGGCACCGATCACGGGGGGCTTTGGGGGCCCTGCCCCCAAAAGTTGAAGTGCCCCCCTAGTGGGGGGCCCAAATGATAAGATGAAGTCGGTTCTCCTATTTCAACAGTACATGGTTATTCGTTTTCCCCTTCTACTAAGCTTATCTCCCTTTGGAAAATCTATTTCATTGATAAATTCCTCCCTGAAACTTCTGTGCTACAGTACTTATATAAATTACATCACGTATAATACCCTCTCCTGGCTAAAGGAGTTAATTCGTGCTTTGCTTGTGTTGTTTCTGGAGTTTCGTGCATAACATCGATAAAGACTATTTAGTAAGAAAAGAAAGAATGAAAGAAAAAATGAAAACGTATTTTCTGTCGTTTATCCCTCGGAACGGGAAAATCGGGTCAAAAATGACCCATACAGTCAAAATATTATTTTTATCCATTAGTCATTAAATGGATGAGTGAAATTCTGTGTACTCCGCGTACTGTCAGCAATGTAATCGCTTCATTTGCAAGAATCAGAATACAACAGATATGGTGTGCTTTGCATATGAGAGTGAGAAAGGAATGTAGTTTGATTCTGATAGTTTTATATGTCGTACTTTATATGTGGAAATAAGTAAGAGACTCATGGTGCCTTTATTTTTGTGGAGTCATGAAAATAGTTACAAGGTTAATATGATGTATGTTTTTTTCTGTATGTTTCATTATTTTGTAGTATCTACTTGAAAAAATAAAATACAATAAATAAATACAATACAATGAATACACCCATACTCTAAAATACCTTGCGTTTGAACAAGTACTTGATTTCACACGAGAAATATACGTACATGCTTCGAAAATGACTCATCCTGACGTTCCGTGAGATGAAATTATCTTGGCGTTCCGAAGGTTAAGGATCATTCATCATGATTTTGTCATATACAAACATAATTTAAGAAAAATAAATATATACAAGAAAAATAAGCGACAAGAAGAACTCACACAAAAGTAGGAGTGGACTTGCACTTGGAAATATATCCTTCAAACTGCTGTTTGGATGCAATTATTGTTTGCCTTTAATACCGCAATTTTGAATTTCTAATACAACTAGTAGATACGGAAACTATATACAGCGGGGAAAAAAGTATTTGGACAAGTTCGACAAAGAAAAAATCAGACTATCACATGTAAAACATGGACCATTTCAAATCTCTTGCCCTTTTATCATAATTTGGATACCTTAGATAGAATACTTAAGAAATAACTACCACTGGAAGGTAACAGGCAACAAAAGAGTGACGACTACGTACATTCATCGCAAAAAAACAGTTTTTGAGACAACCCAATACTACTCTCGAAATAGATGTTTTAGGCATCCTTTTGTGTACAAGAGCAGTCTACTTAGTGTATTGAAGCAATCCACACGGTGTGAGGCAAGTCAAGCTTTTTGGAAAGCCATGATTTACCGTTGGATACATCATAAAGCAACGTAAACAGAGCAATTATTGCGGAATATAATCCGTTCTGGCCAACCAAGAAAACTAACTGCCCGAAATGAAACTTACATTCTTCATTCTGTGAACAATACTTAAGAATAAGCGCTAAAGATTTGGCTACTTCGCTCGCCTAGAATATATAAATTAATGTTAGTAATTCATTGAACAACCCGAAATTCTTTGAAACAATTGGAATTTAGATGTGTATTCAGGCTATGAATAATAGCCACTCTATTAGTAATTACACAACCCCAAATCAGACCCTCCAACATATTTATAAGTTAAAACAATATTCTGCTTGCTGAAAGCTCCATTCTTCTTTCGCCACACGTCCTGATATCCATCACTACAATACAAATTTATCTTAGTCTCATCCTAGAAAAGAACTTTTTCCAAAATTTCAGGCACTCATATTTATATTTTTGGGGAAATTAGAATTTCTTCCTTCTGCTTTCTTCTGATATGTGTGTTTTGTTTCTTGCTACACATCTTCTGAATCCCAATGTTTTGGTTCACATCTACACATCTGTAACATTAACTTGCATATCCTAGGCAAATGAAGTAGCCCAATCTATATCACTAATTCTTTGAGTTTTGTTCCCAGAATAAAGAATGTAGGTTTCATTCCGGGCAGTTAGTATCCTTAGTTGACCAGAACGAATCCCCAATAATTATTCTGTTTTATGTTTCTTTATGATGTATCTATCGCTAGAGCATGGCTTTCCAATAAGCATGGCTATGTCTCAGTACCTTTTACCTTCAGCACGTAATTTGAAATTAAAGTGAGCAGTTCCAATGTTGTTCAACTCAATTTGTTCCCCATGCTGCTTCTTTATGCCTGACACGGTGTGGATTGCTTCAATACACCACACAGAGTGCTCCTGTACACAAAAGAATTCCTAGAATATTTATTTCGACAGTAGTATGGGGTTGTCCAAATACATTTTTTGCCATGAATTTACGTAGTTATCACACTTTCGTTGCCTGTTACCTTGCAGGTGGATCCAGTACTAGTTATTTCTATACAATTCTATCTAAAGTATCTAAATTATCATAAAGAGACAAGAGATTTCGAAATGGGCCACGTTTTGCGTGTGATACGATTTAAAAATATGAATCACGAGAACAAAACCATTTCTTCTGTCACTATATAAATGACTAAACGCTATAAATGTACTTGAAGGATTCTATGTATAATATTTAAGAATGAGAATAGTTACACTTTCACATCTAATATCTTTTATGTTCGTACATCATCAAAATCTTTTACGGAAGGAAACTGAAGGAAGTTACTGGAAAAGAGGAGTCGACATTCTTCTTTGTTTCTCTAAAGCACCTATATTCTCCTTTTTCTTCACCTTTCGGTGTTTTGTAGTATGGAAAAGATTTTTTATGCTTTCCTTTTTCCCAGTTGCTGAGAAGTCTGTTGTAAAAGCTCCATCTAATGACAAATAATTCTAATATTGAGAGTGATTCTTCCAAAAGTGCAGATAATATTCATATACGCTATATGCTTGTCCTGCTTTAGCTGAGCTATTGCTGCTAAAGTATGGATGTTTTTACAGCTTTCTGTACGGTAAGAGGAAATATGTCATTTTGTTCATTCATATTATTCACAAAGACCATAAAAATCATCAAGAGACAAAGAGAACAGTGACATATCTTCGAAACTGTTAGTTACTAAGCCAAGATCTTAAGAAAAAAAGTCTTAATCTAAACATATCTGTTTTCTTTCCTATCTCGGAAACAAAAATATAGTATTTTCTTTCCAAATAATCTTTCCAAACGGTCTCTGTGGCATTAGCTGAAAATTAATTCCATAATGCATTCAATGATTTCTGCCGTCATGTGAACCTGTGTTTGTGTTGTGGAAGCAATCATTTTTTTTTATAAAAAGTTTACAATGAAATGAACCATTTATTCGATTGATTTAACAGCTGCTTCAACGAACCAACTAAGCTGTTACCAACCGATTCGGTCGAACCGGCTAAATGTCACAACTGACTTAGAGTACCAGAAACTTCCTCTAACAAAGCTTACGGCGATGTTTCCAGTTGAAAAATTCCGTCAGACGAGGCCAGTGCTGTGCTAACGCAAAAAAGCGCTCGGGAAGAAAGCGATCAGCCACTAAGAACACACAATCATTTTTAGCAAGACAAAGCTACTGTACACACCGCTAGTGAATCTATACAGCTTCTGCAACAACACTTTCAATACCCACAATCCTGATGCAAATATACTAACCGTATCGTGCTGCCTCGCCTGATCTCAGCCCACTTGGTGTTTCTTTCTGGGACATACTGAAGGGGTTTGTCTACCGTGATCCAATGAAAAACTCGTGTATTGCAATTAATTTCACGACAAATAATTGCGAAATGTTTGAGAGTTTGCAACGTAGCTATAAAAAAATTTGGTGTTGGACGGAGCAAACTTGATGCATGTGTATTAAAGTATTTTGTGCGCTGTTTGTTCTGTATCCGATCAGAAGCTGTAGTGTATTGCTTGACTGTTTGTCTCTGTATTATTGTGCAATAAAAATTCAGTTCAAATTCCACACATCAGTACATTTCCGTATACCCTATTTCCGGTCATACTGTATTGTAACTGGAGGTTTTGCTCGTTTCCATCAGTTACTCGAGGTGAATGAAAGTACTTTGAAATTAAAATAGGGCTAATAATTTCACCAAGTTATTCTTCTACAGGCTACCAAAATGTTTTAGAAAATGACTTGAAGCTTCGTGCTCTAAAAGTAATAAATATAAAGCATCCAAAAGGCAATGATTCGCAATCCTTCCAGATCCTTGTCTCCAATCTCATATGATGAGACAATCACACTCAACAGGTAAGTACAATGAAAATAGTGAAAAATAAGCAGGTATAATGAATAAATCATTGAAGAAAATGTGAAGAAAACGTAAAACAAATGTGAAAAGACTGAAAATATAAAATAATGTTTGATATGTGAAAACTACTGAAGAAAATATAAAAACGTAAAAAACAAAATTTTGTAAATGTCAGACATGTAAAACTTTTTAAAAAGATGTGGAATCATTGTCAACAAAAATATTCTACCGCTACTAATAAAAATAAATATTAGAATACCGAAAGAAAGAGACATTCCTAATGTATAATTTAGTTTGGGAGTCACAAAAGAACACTTCGAGGACCTCCAAGAGTCGGCGGTCCACAGGTATGAAACCAGGACCATAAAGAAAGGAGTACTTTTTGTAAAGATTCCGAGAAGTTTTAGGAAACACATATTAATTATTTTGATTGTTGACGCCACAAAAATTATATCAATCACAATAAAAGTAAAAACAAAAAGAAGAAGATATTTCTGATGTACAAAAAGGTAGCAAAAAATCAGAGAGAGAGTAAACTAACTGAACTTTCTTTTCTTCTATGAAAGATTTATGTCCAGAAAAGAAATCCTCTTCTTTCAGTCTCCTCGTTTAAAGGCATTAGTAAGGCAGCTACTTCTTCTCAGTAAGCTGTCAACTTCTTCTCGACGCCTGACTTCGCCTCTGATGGACTCTTCTTTCGGTTGGTTGGCGACAAGGATTTCCAACTTCTTGTCTCCACTGGACAAATCCATACTTTTCCCTTTTTTCTCTTCTTCTCTTTATGTTTGTATGGGTGGTTGGTGCTCGTTTTCATGTTTGTGTTGGTCTCTGTGTGTGTGTGTGTGTGTGTGTGTGTGTGTGAAGGCGGAGGGGGAGTGGTGCAGTGAGGGGAATGGCACGGCGACGAAGTTTTGTTTCACTATTCGTTCTCTAACTAATTGCAGCACTATCTCAAAACCAATGGGCTTAAAGAGAGCTTTGCTTAGCTTTTGTTTGCTGAAACTTTGTCAACAGTGCGGTTGTTGTTTTCTCGTGGAGTGTGTGGGAATGAAAAGGATGTAGGATATGTATTATACAATAAAAAGCAAATACCATATACACGAAACTTTCTGGACAATATTGACTTTCTTTTCAGAAGTAAACGGGGTGAAAGACATATAAAAGTAACTGTAAAACGGTTGTGCGATTCCGAACTTCGATATCGCTGACAAAGCGAAAATAAAAAAAATCGATCGTTAAATTACGAGAAATTGTTGGAAATTTTATCCTCGTTCACATCGAAAAATCGTTGAATATCGAACATCTTTCATATCGATATATCGTTGTAAATCACAATATCGTTTAAAAATAGAAAATCCTTCATAGCGATATATTATTGGAAATCGAAAATCCTCATATCGAAAAATCATTCGAAATAGAATATAAAAAAATCATTCGAAATAGGATATCGAAAATTTGCAGAAATTCGAATATCGATCGAATCAAACAGTCATTCGAATTTTCTAGATATTTTGATTTTCGAAAATATCAAAGCTATAACAAAAACGAACACATCATTAACGGTAACATGTAATACAGTTTAACTTTACTTTCCATTTTATCAATTTTTTTACTAGTTTTATTGCTTAGATGAATTATCCAGGTGTAAATAACAATGGTCCTTTTTTAAAAATTAAAGTCTGCTTTCATTATTTAATATCATGACATGTGGAAGTAACACAATCACTTTAATCTAGTGGTTATACTCTCTAACTGTGCCTCGCCACTAAAGTGAAGTTGTATGTTTGAAATCAGTTCATGACAACCAACCTGTTTTGAGAATTTTCCAGGTTTCCTCCTTCACTCAGTACGGCCAATCGAATGTTTGATCATACCTTGAATTAAGACCACATTCATTATTGATTCTTTCTCCCCCTCTCCCGCCAAGCAAGATATAGGGAGTGTTTTCTTACCAGATGTAAATGCATTAAATGTAAAAATCCCAAAATTGCAATACTTTATAGTTCCTGAAATCAGCTTATTTTATATCAGAATATTTTTGGCATATTCGTGATAACAAGCAAAGTGTTAAAATATTTAAAGAAAAACTTTGATGAGAATAATTGATTAGTGTAATTAGCTATATAATTGCTATAATCGTGCAATTTAGAGAATATCGATAATTAGCAAACTCCAATTATTCAAAATTTTTAGAAAACTCAGTAAATTTTTACGAAATATTTAAACATTGATTACTTTACATTGTGCTACTATACTAGCGCCACCTGTTGTGTGCGCAGATGAGTAATTCAGTAGAAAAATTATGCAAAAACCAACTTCATTGATATTAATGTGCAATGCATTGCTTTTCAATTCTTCATGTCTTATTGTCTTATAGCAAAGCTTTAAGTTATATAATATCCCATTGTGTGAGAATTCGCGAACATCATCATGGAACAGTAAAAGAACAAAATTAACATTCTGAGAAATTACTTACAAAGAAGTACGCATCTAGAAGTTGGTTTCGGGGGTATTCAGCGCCTTCGAGGGAGATCCAAGGTCTGTCTGGGTATAAAATGTCCGTAAAGCCCACGTAATTTTGTCTAATATTCATGGGCGGATTTAAGAAAGAAACTCTGGAGGCAATTACTTATAAAGCTATCGTTTAGAATGAAACATTTACAGTACATGCCCCTCCCAACATAAATCCGCCCTTACTAATATTATACTAATTTTATTTTAAAAAATTAAAATTTTACAATTTATATTGCATTTGTGGTATTACTGTAACAATTTCGTCAATTATTCTTTTCAATATGTGTGTTGTGTTATGAAGAATTTGGGTTTACATATTTATGTGGATGAAGAAATCACATTACTTATCAGCTATATATTGCAATCGCATTATATTTTCGTTGCAATTTTGTCTATGCTTGAAATCGCTTTTAACATGAAGCATTTCTGGCACAAGTGGAGATACCTATTACTATCATCCCTTTGCAAATTTAGGTTGTCAAGGATATATTTCGGTATAAAATAGGAGAGTGATAAAAAATAGTATGTGGTTTATTTTTGTATTCACATCAGACCGATCAATGTAAGAGAGGCATTGCAGCAGAGCGATCGCGTAATCATAATTTTTACTGTTTATTTTAATATTACTTAAACGTAACGTGAAAAGCTGTCTTAAAATACTGTAATATTCAATATTGCAAAAATTTTCTACTCAATAAACTAATAAATTAAACGAAGCAATGGATTGATATTGGGTGAGAAGAAAATTTGAAAGAGAAGTATAATATTATACGCAAAATACAAACACTACTGCGTATGTATGCATTCACATGTGACTTTATACTATCAAATATCAATTTGATCTAGAACAGTATACTAACTTGGATCAATCGGACTTTTTAAGAATGTTTGCACAGGTGACATCTATATTTTTCCCACGCAATTTTTTCTATCAAAATTACTTAAAAAAATTGACATAACACTTTCATATGCGTATATGTATTTGTATATATCTCCTTTAAACAAGTATAGTATGTTTTCTTTTTGCAACAGAGAAGAAATTGGAGGAATGCTTTTGTGTTTACTTTGCTGTGAAAGACACAGCTATTTCGCAAGTGAAATTTGCGGTTGAGATGTAATGCACAAGCATTTCCTTCGATTTCCGCTGGAAATTCACAACTCGTTCCAGCATTCAGTGCCTTTTTTCTC
>JAGDQP010037176.1:360-15733 GCA_022664845.1 Lepisma saccharinum | reverse complement strand
TTTCTCTTCTTACTGTATCAACCACTCCCTCACAAATGCTTTTATCCTGTGACCTATTGCCTCGGACGGTGATCTGGAAAGTTGCTCTGTTAAGAAGCTTTTATAATCCTTTGGTAGATCCAATCCCTCCGCTATGTGCATTATCTGTCTTTTGGTTGTGTGTTATAATTAGGGCCTGGACTCGTAGGATTTCATAAAATAAACATCGTTTTAGGCTTTTTAAAGAGTTTGAATTGGAATTTAATTTTAAGACCTTTAGGCAACTTTGGCGCAGGTTGGATGGATGATGATGGGATGAATTTTTGGAATGAAGAAAGTGGGTGAAAACGGGAGAACCTGAACTTCCAGCATGGCGGATAATCTTTCACTCTTGAAACCTGAATATCTATTTTTTTTTTTAGAAAAGTAGATAGCTGAGGGTGCTGAATGCAAAAAATCATGGCTTTAAATCACATCCCTTTTTTTGGTACGGGGCTTATCAAACAAGGTTCGCCGAAAACTGCCGGATATCGGGCTTAAATATCTCAAATGGATCCTCGCAACAAATACTTAAATTTGGTGTCAGGGAACCTTATTGCATATTTAATATGCATATAAATGTTGAGAGTAATGCATATTATCGTCATGCCAGATTTGGTTTGAAACGGTTGAGCGTTCAATTATCGAGTCTCGTTGTCATGGGAACCGTGGTTAGCTTCAATACTGAAATCCGACTAAATCCCTCTATCATTTTGCTAAACTTGTTTTCAGTGGAAGTAAATTTAGTTTGTTTCATTGCAGTGGAAATGACACTGCGTTGCTCTAGCAGAATATAATCTTCAAAATGAATGATACTTCATAAAAATCTCTAACCACTAGACTATGGAGCCCCCAAAGTTATGGGGACTTCATAGTCTAGTAGTTAGAACGTTGGACTCATGTCCGCGTGGTCCGGCTGGAGTCCCACTTTTCGGCGTCCACCCAGCGTCGTGAGGAAAACTGGGGAGTTACGTGAATAAAGACGTGACGGCCACTCGGTCTAGAAAGCCCCTAATACGCCTGTTCGTGGCTAGGTGGCGCGCAATTCTAACCACACTGCCGTCACTTAGGTGGACGCAGTTCCAACCGCGGACAGATGGCCTTGGGGCAGGCTCAGGACCTTTTGATCTGTAACGCCCGTGGTTATTATTATTATTATTCCAAAGTTATGACTAAACCAACATAAAAATAACTATTTTACTTCGTTACTATGAAAACGGCCATTAGGTTGTAAATTTAAACAGGTTAAAACCTGGATACTAAGCTTCCTTTTCCACCAGGCGACCCCCCCCCCCTTTATCACATGGACAAATTTCGTTCGAATCGACGACAGATGTTTTCCTTAAGTTTGTCTCGATAGAATGGAAACAGAGCTGTACAATGAGACAACCAGAGCTCGGGGTAGCTAAGAGGTTAGAGCTCTCGCTTTCTGTGCGCGTAGTCTCGGGTTCAAATCCACCGGGGTCCATTAAATGCAGTGGTTCGGAGCTCACTTTACCAAAAACTATAGGTTCCGTCCTTAAAAGCTCAGTAACTCGTTTAGGACATTAATAAAAAATTCGCTCACAACCATAGCAATGTTTCCTAAAAACGCAAAACTTTTCATGAAATTCATTCCGTCCTTTTCAAAGTTAAACCTGAGCAAAGAAGATACAATGATCAAACAAGATAGCAGTATCGATACGTAACAACAGTGTTGCCAACTTTTGCGAGGAATGTGTTTTATGACGGGTGTTCGGTTTTCATTTGACTGCCCCTTATAATTTTGTGTAATCTTATACATCAAGACACTATACAAAAGTTATTTAAAAAAGCTATATGAGCGAAACGTAAGATATTCAGTAGTGAGGGGCCGTGGTGTCTATGTGGTAGAGTGCTCAAGATGAAATGTAAAATAAATAAATAAATAAATAAAGGCGATCAGAATGGCAGTGGTGAAAAAAAGTGTTCACTAATGTAAAGGTGTTTGCAAGAAAACTTGTCACAAAAGTATAATTTTACAGGAGGGGGGAAAAGAAATGTCGTCTTACTTAAAAGCTTATACAAAATCCGCCCAACACTTTATGTTATCTACCGGCAGAGCCGAATTAACAGGTGGGCTAAATGGGCTGTAGCTCAGGGCCCCCAATGCTTCAGGAGTCCCGCCAAAAGTAACTCAGTTACTTATATAAATAGTAAGCACAAGGTCAGGGCCGTCCTAATGCATGGGCACAGTAGGCAATCGTCTGGGGACCCTAAACCTACCCCCTCCCCCATGCTAATTTAAATACCTCTTACAAACATTGACTTTTCTAAATCCTTAATTTGATCATATTTTATTCAATTTGGAAAAGTATTGTACGTGCGTTCCCTATTAGTAAAGGCAAATGTTAAGTGATAACTGGTAAAACATGATTAGGATTTCAGAATCAACTTCCGACAAGTAGACCATCAAAAGATCGTGCAACGTATGACATTGGTTATGTTTGATAGCAGACTATCTACACTGTGTTTTTAAGAGCAGGGGTTCTCAAACTTTAAGACCGAAATGGATACTTTCATCGTTGCGCCAAGTAATATTACTGAATTGTCAATGCTAATATTTAAATTTGTAGGAATGCCAGAACTTATTATACCAACGAGGCAGAACATTCGTTAGCGTGTTAGCCTTGTAACTAGGAGGTCTCAAGAACGATTCCCGGTTAAACTTTGGTAAATTTTATTTTGTAGGTAAACTTTTGAGTTCGGCCCGTCACGGCTATCCGTCACGTTCTGGTTAAAATTCACAATCACAAACATCCATGTCCCATCCGGGACTCGAACCCGGGACCTTCGAGTCACTGGCTTAGCGCCCTAACCCACACGGCTACCAGGTGGGGAACGATTCCCACTGTCGATCATCCTGACTCAGGTTTTCCCTGGTTCTCTCAATCACACAAGGCAAATGTTGGAATAGTTCCTTGAATAATACAATGGAACAACAATATAAAAAAAAAATGAACAAAAGTGGTTAAATTATTTTTGTTAAGTAACTAAAATTTACATTCTCTGATAAACAATTCTCTTATTTCAAGAGGAAAATAATATGCGTATTATTTTCTCAACCTTTGCTCTGTATTTATGTTCGGATGGAGTCGCCGTGGCTCAGACGTAGCGCATCTGACTTCGACTCTGGTGACCTGGGCTCAAATCCCGACCAGGACACTGTATGTCTTTTCTTCAGTGCTCCCATACTTGGCGCTGTGAGGTGTATCAAATTGAGTACCAGTGTGTCCTTGGTATCCTTGGACACTTTGGGAGGTAAAGGCGGTCGAGCGTGGGACTGACCAGTGCCGTAGGTCGAGAATTCGTGGAACGCTACTCCACATATCCCATACGCCTTTCACAGAATTTGTGCATCGCACAGGGAATAGTTTTATTTTTATCTATTTTTTAATTTTTGAAATATATCTGCGCAATATTTTAAATAAGTGAATTAAAAAGTCATTGTTTTTAAGTATCGGAATAAACTTATTGAAAATCTGTGCACCAGGAATTAGTAACAGAAAGTTTATTGCAAAAGTTTGTTTTACTTTGTTTGGTGACAACACAATTCTGTGAACTCATACAAGACCTGATAAAAGACATTTTAACAAAAAATAAGTTACTCTCCCAAAATATTTACAGGTGCCCGCCCAGCTATGTTCTCTAGAAAAATAATTGTCTGGACACAATATTTGGATGTCGAAAACATATAGGGTTTCTGTACAATCTCCCATAAGGAATAGTGGTTTCTCCGATTTTTAAACTTGTTTTTGTCGAAACTACAGAAATGTTACTTATCAGGTTCTTGCATTCACCCACAGAATTGCAGTGCGTTTTTATCCTGAGGCGCTAAAATCAAATTTGTGATAAGTAGACCTATAACATTTGTTCCTATATTGCATGTGCTTTATTATGAATGTGGCAATTTTGAAGAATCTTGGACTGGATATCAGATATTCCTCGTTCAATCAGTGATAATGTGTTAAGTCAGTTATACCATAGTTTATCTATGGTTATACGTTTATTGTTAATTTTTCACTAAGGTCACATACCATATACTAAAAGTATAGTAGATATCTTAAGACTAATGCCTTGTTTAGATTACTAACATGTCACGATGGTAAGATGTACGGGTAAGACTAATTTGCGTACAGACTACCGAACTTAACTTGATTATCGTGCTTGTCCTACCATTGTCTGTAAAGAAACAGGAAGAGGTTTCCGTAGAGTAAAGAATCTTCTTGTTACACGGTACAGGATTAAGTTATTAAAAAATGAATACAAAGGAATTAATTCTAGCGTAATATTTTGTAGATTAATTCTGCCATCATTCTTTTATACTTTAAAAGTGATACGCACCACGAGGATGCTATATATTTCGATAAAGAAAGAAAGAAACTCACGAAGTGAGCCGGGCCTAATGACTAACTTGCGTTTAGACAGTCGTTTCTTAATAACGTCACAAGATAACCGTCGTAAGTTGACGCTAGTTGAATTTGAAACCCGCGTTAACGGCAACTACCGTTTACATTACTAAAATAAAGTCGGGTTAACCTTAACTATGGTAAGATATTAGTAATGTAACCAAGGCATAATCCTTAAATTGCATGGTTTAGTTAAAAAAAACAAGCGCCAAGGCTTGTAGCAAACGAAACGATATGTGCAGTTTCTAATTGATAAAGCTAGTTGAGCCTCAGTAGGCTTCGGATCATTGTCTGTTAAGGTGTTCCAAGACAGGTGAATGAAGTATGTTGCTTTGGAGGGGAGTCGTATTGAAAGATAGTGTAAGATTTAATTTTGTACATCACCTTCAGGCTGGTCAGAATATGAACTTTCGGTATATTTCTCGTTTTTTTTATTTCTTATGTTTAAGGTGTAAAATTATTACTTTCCTTTCTGCTGTTACTGGATACAACAAGGATGAAAATGACAACTTTCTGATAACGTCATAAAAGCAATTGGCAGCAACAAACTAACCTCTACCGCGAAAGTAACATTAAATAAAGAATCGTGCGACCATACCATACTTTTTTTTTCATAATATTATTGGACAAACTGTAAGCTTTGTATAAATAACAAATAAATAATTATAATAATAATTCTCAAATTTACTGTTACTTTCAAAACGTAAAAATACATTAATGCATAACTATAATAATTACATTAGGTAATATTCTGGAAACAAGTAACATATAATGGAACTTCAAAGCACAATGATTGCAGATTACTTTTCATCAACAAATTAACACAAAAGTTCTTAATTTCTAACAATTTAGCGAAAATTGAAATAAAAAATTAACGTAGTAAATACGAAAATGCACTTAAAAAGTGAGAACATTACGTAAATATGTTTGAAAACTATGGTTGATAAAAGTTTCGTACGACATACAGAAGTGTCATATATTCTTGATCTGAAGTTGGTAGCATATTTAGAATAGGTTGTGATTCCCTATACGAGGTCTTTTTTTTTAAAAAAATAAAGAAAAATAAACCGTTTCCATAAAATGAGATCAACAACCGAGAAAAGATAAATTTTATTTGTTCGTTACTCCACCTTCTGTCTGAGAAACTTTGCCGCGGAGATGTACTCTTGAACTGTACCGTATAGGCAAGATTTTGCAGAAGGGAAGAATCGAAGCAAATATTTCCAATCGCTTCTACATATTGACAAAATTATGCAATATGTTCTTGCTTTGTATGTGAAACAAAAGGGACTGCCATCCAGTCCTTGTTTCAAGCCAAACATTGCATTTGTCTCCAAAACATCTTTCTTTATTTCGGTTACCTTGTTATTCTGTACCACCACATCCACTTCACCGCTATGAATAAAATAGATACTATCGGTAATGTCACCTTCAAACACAATATAATTCTCTGGGAAATATGATGTTACAAGAAAGTGATGTGCAATTTGACGCACGCAATCAAAGTGTGTTGAAGAGAATCCCAATGTGCTGCTCAAGTGGTTACCATAAACACCTTCTTTGAATTTATTAATCAGTGGGCGAGGAGCTTCCACAATCAAATCTGGGATATGATTACCTTTGTTCAAATTCCATAAATTGTCAACGTAATACCATACTTTCTGCACTAACGAAGTAGATAGATTATGATTTTTGCAATAACACATTAACTCATATATTTGTTCGTAAAACAGTGATCGAATGACTTGCGTTCTTTGGGTCAATGATATGAGTTCTCCCATGATTATCGGCTGGCTGAATAATGCCACGAATGTAAGGAAATCTATAAATACCGAATAAGTTGTTGTCGATTTCCCGCTCATACCCAATCCCGTATGTGTCAGGAAACTAGTTGTTTCTTGCAGCTTCATTAAATAAAATTGAACTGGTGCATTATCTATGTCACAAACCATTCTCAAACATGAGAAGTATGCCCATAAAGATGTAGCTGAACAACAAACAATGACTATTAGAGACATGACATAGAAAGTACGAGTCAGAACTACTCTTCCATGCAGTGCATTGCTTAGTGTTTTTAAATGATTGATGGTCACCAGAAGTCGCAAACAACGATTAAGTTGTAGCCAATTGATGAGATGTGCTCTTGTACCACTGGTTTTGTACAGAGAGATGTGCTCGATGGGATATGACGAGATGAAATCAAGTATAAATCCATAGGGTGCTTTCAGGTATCTTAATGCAATCTTTACTCTATCTGTAACAGTAAATCCATCTTCATCTTCGTAGCTTCTAAAAAATTCCAATACAATTTTCACAAAGTACATAGCATCAAATATGTACGTGGTTCCCAACAGCACTGGATTAACGTCCATCACTGACCATTTATATGATACGATTATTGCAGCAGCAAATGGAACAATGACTAACAAAAACAAGTTCTTTGTTTTTCCCAGTGTTGTGAAACGTTCCGTGCGACGTTTCTCCATCTCTAACTCCTCAGCAGAGGAAGTATGACTGCCAGATCTAGAACTTAAAGAACTTCTAGAACTCCTTGAACTTCTAGAAGATCTCCCCATACTTCCTCGTGAACCAGTCATTGAGGTGGTGTCAAATTCGTCTTCTACTTCAATGTATCCAACATTGTCCATGGATAAAATTGTAAATTTAGTGTGCAACGTTGGAAATTGTTTTAGCACTTCAAAAAATTCATCTGATCGAAACTTGACTAGTGTAACATTTCTGTGAGCTGTTGCACCTATACTGGATCGTACTGCTGAAGCATCTGTTATATTACCAAATATATCTCCTTTGCTTAAAAATGCCACTATTTGTTCATCAGCATTTTCAATAGCTACTTCACCTTTCCTAATAATATACATATATTCCAATATATCATTCACCTGTACAATTTCTGAATGCTTTGAAAATACGCTTTCTTTGGCAATTGAACCTGCTTTCTCATAAAAAGACGGTTCCTGATTATCGAAAAAATGTACTTTTTTCAGGTACGTAGTGTACAACTCCGAGATCAAATCGTTGCTTAGCGATGGAGGGAAGTTCTTAAACATCTTTGAGGGCCGTTTTGAAAATTCGAAATTTTGACGTTGTTTCCACGTGTTCTCCAAAGAAGAAATAATCCTTTTGCGGACGTTATAATTAGTCTGTTCGCTCTCCATGAACTCAACCAATTCTTTCATCTTTGTTTGATACATAGTTAATTTATTTTCAACACCTCTTTTAATATTAGTTATCCTGGCATATATGTATGCTTTAAAGAAGTATGATAAAAATGTTAGAATAATGATTAATATCAGCTCAATCCTATTTTGAGGATTAATGTCACCTATACCTCCCCCAATTCCATTAATAATCGACGACATCCAATGTAAGCCTAGCACTTGTGTTTCTGATGGTGTCTCAATCATGTGTTGCGATTTGGAATACCACGATATCTCTTCTGCAAATATCTTTATCTTTTCATGTCTATTTCTGGACACTAACCCTTGTTCATTGCGTATTTCCGCAAATCCATTAACTTTAGAGCGTGATACATTGAAAGAAGACTCTCGGCAAAACACTAGTGTTGTCACCACAAAGAAACTGGCGAAAAGATTGATTAATATTAATATAAGTGGTATTAATTCCATTATTCTCATTGTAACATTATCAATGAAGTATGTCCGCACTACTTTAAGGAATTGTATTAATCGATATACTTGGATAACACGATTGAATTTCAGTATGCTAGCAAATGGGTTAACACATTCAAATGAACCGTCCTGGACCATTGATGGAGTAATAATTTGCAATGGGAAGCAACCCACAAGATCAGTTATAAAGCTATGACTTAAATAATATTTAGCTGTTTCTAGAGGATGTGTAACGCATATACCTTTATCATCATAGTAGCTCATATGTAATCTTACGTACAAGTCAATAAAAGCGGTAACGTCTAAGAAAATTGCAAATATCTCAACTTGAGGATATTCTAATTGCAATGCATGCAAAGCCGGAAATACCAAAGCACTTGTGAATGCAAAAAAGGAACGAAAGGATTCGCAAAGTAGGACAGCATTTCCAGAAGGTGATAAGGTTATTGGTAATAACAGATATCGTATAAATGCAAAATGTTTCAATGCTATAAATGGTTTCATGTAGTTTGGATCATCTTTTGAACGAAAAATAGAAGCTTCAAATTTTGCAATGATCAAGTTCTTCTCGTAATGTTCCTGAGTTTTTTGATGATCTGTTATGGGATCCACAAATATATAACCTGATTCGTCCAAGTCTACCACCTCAGTTATTGAGGCACGAAATTCTTCTGCTATTGACGGAAACACATATCTGATCCTTTTTAAGTAATCTTTGTGAAGTGACACTACTTCACAGTAAGATACGGTTACGACGGAAGTGACCTGAGGAATTTGAAGCAGAGTCTCCATTACTCCAAGGCATGTACCAGGTCCAACAATGCGCTCTTTCCTTCTGTATGATATGTATCCATATTCATCAATTTTTCTCTCATAGTATGTAAGTTTACAACATCCTTGGAAAATAATATAAATTACATCTAACACTCTTCCTGAATATATAAGTTCCTCATCTGGAGGGAGAATATATGGCTGAGCGCCTTTCGCAATGTACTGAACAAATTCTAGTTTGGTATCTCGAAATAGTGGAATTTTATGTAACCTTGTTACAAGAGTTTGATATATTACCTCATCCTGGAGATCTTCTGATAAATCGGACAGAATTGATTTTTCGCTTAAGAAAGAAATTCCTTTGTCGTACTCCTTTTGACATTCCAAATACTGAGTAGTTCTGTCCCGTAACAGTTTAGGAAAGCCTTTATATTGAAGAAATGACTGTAATTCGTTAACAAAACCATCGAAGCAATTTTTCTGCTGATTTTCAAGTACTTCAATCGCAATCATATTTGCACTGAACAGACTAAACAGTATAAAACCGACGGTGGCCATTATTGAGACTGTCAACATCTCTTTCAATGTAAACGGAAGAATATCAGCACCTCCGGACAACGTAAATATTTGAGATGCAAAATGCATTGCAGATAAAAATGGGTGACGGTAGCATATACCTTTATCTATGTAGAGTTCCTTGTACCTCATATTTGCGTACCACCCTCCAGGTTCACAAACATTGCTTGGGCATGACACGATGGATATAATACATGCCCACCAGAAAAGTACAATTGCAAAATACAATATATATTTAATAATTTCTAGATATGCCATACCAATTGCCATACGCTTTTCAAATGCAGTAACTAAGCTATTAATCTTCCATATTTTTGTCATTTTGTTTAAGCTTATAAGTTTCGCCAATATCGTTTCCTCACTGTGTGAAATTAGTGGTATAATCAACTCTGTTGGTAGAGCTGCCACGATATCTGCCCAGAACGTCAAATATGTTAGTCTAGTCAGCAGGATTTCCCAAATATTTGTAATAAATTCATCCTTATATTTAACAGCTGTTAATACACTAATGACCGGATCTAGAATAAAAAAGAGTCCAATTATTTCTAAGCCTACAAATAGTATTACAGGCATTTCATCTTCAAAAGCAACAAAATACGGGTACAATATTGAGACTATAACAATTTGTACTGCAACAACTAGATTCCAACATAGAAGAAATGTTGACTCGGGTTTTAATATGAAAGGAAATGACACTGTTAGACATATTGGGTCAGTCTGTAAAGCAATGTCTTTTGCTATTACATACTTATCAAGGTGTTCAGATGTAAAGTGCAAAGTAGGTTGTCTTGAACGTTTTACGCGGCCTCCCTTCTTCTTCTTCTTCTTTTCTTCCATGTAACTTTTCAAAGACTTTTTCAACCATTTTATTGGCTTAATATGTGTTTCTTCTGTCTCTTGACGTAATATCAATTCGGTATGAAGCTGCTGAGCTCTTCTAAATAAAGCTCTTACATAAGAATGAATCTTTACGAGCTTATCAGGAAAACGAGACATAATTGTATAAAATGACCGTTTATCAAGTGTAAAAATCTCGCAATAAGTAACACATCTAACATTATTATTGCTAGGGTAACTGGTAATTAGAGTAGCTTCTCCAAGAAGGGTGCCCCCAGAAAATGTTATAATTGGCGTTTCATCATCTTCCTCTGATAAAAGTTGAATAAGTCCAGAAGCTATGTAAATCATTCGGTCTTTTGAAATGCCTTGATGGTAAATAACATCTCCAGGAAGGTAAAAATTTGCTTTCATTCGTAAAGATAGTTCACTCAATACATTTCCGTCAACTAACTTGAAGATGTGAGAATGATGGAATGCATCCCAATATATATCCAAGTGCATTTCTTTTCGTAAGGCTAATGGCAGTAATTTCAAAAGTGCAACTTCACTCACACCACTTTTTACATCCCAAAAAGTGTCGTAGAAAGAAGTGATCCCTTCTATCGTCTTTGAAGTTATCTTACTTTTGCGTAGAAAGCTTTTAACTGCTATAAGGCGATTAAGGTGATTAAAATATCGCTTCCAAGAATGTATAATAAAAGTACAAAGAGTTCCCATGAAAAAGCAGAGAAATATTAATAAACCAATGATTGACATCACAGTTGTGAATACAGTATCCAGAGCATACTTTGTACCTCTGACATCCCCTAGTCCAAGGTGGGTAAGTATTTGAACTACATAGTACAGACAAAGGATGTACCAGGTCGTAGCTGGAGTGTCTTCGTTAAGTGTCACGTTTTTCTGTAATAAATTGTGCATCCAACTATATGGATCATTGATGTCACCACCAATCAAATAAGCGATGCCAGCTACAATATGTGCCAATAGGAAATAGTGAAAGATAAGTTCAACGATTAAAAGTACAATCAAATGCAAGCCACGAGTGCGTGAAAAGAAATCAAATACACGGTAAATTCTCAGTATACGGTTCAGCATACATTTGTGCAATGTGTAATAATCCACATTTTTGTAAGAAATCATATGGTATATTAAATAAACAGGAATTAAAGATAATATATCAACAAACAGCACACGTACTGATCGTACTGGATATGTTTTCATTTTACGAATGTTCGGTTTGCTGCGATGGTACAAAGCAAGCAACACATCTAACAAATAAATCAAATCGTTGATAACAGAGATTCGACCAGTAACCCCTTTCTCTTTTAAGTGAAAGCACACGTCATAGATAAGAGCCCAAACAGTAAAATATGAAGTAAGGAACAACACAAATCTCCAAGCGAAGTTAAATTGTATAAAAACAAACCTCCTCCATCCCAGATCGTCAGTGTGTATTTCATCTATCTGGTCTAACTGAATTTCTTGTCGATCGCTCACACCGGTACGACCTACAGTGGCCGAAAGTGATCCTTTTCGTCTAGGCATTGTCTTTTAGTGCCACAAAACTTAGTAGTTACAAATATAAAACAGACCTAACGTTGTTTGTTAGTCTGGATTCTGCTATCCGTTGCCATCAGGAGAGAGCGGTGTCATATGTGACGTCATTGTGGCAACCAAGGATATTAATATTAGATAATAGGCTAAAATTGGAAAACTTTAATCCGAGCAAAACAACGTTAGTCTGCCACCTTTGTGCGCCCAGCCAGAATTTAAAAAGAGTGGAAAAGTTTAAAATAAAAGTGATCAGCTTGTAAAACCAAGGTTTAACTCTTTTTGTGTTGTTTAATTAATGGTATATATTTAACCAAAATCAGGATATCAATATGTAAAGTTATGAGTAAATAGCTAAATTCTGGCTGTGCACACCAAGATGGGAGCCTGATGTTAGTTCTTTCGGATTAAGGCTTTTTCAATTTTGACCTATCATCTAATTTTAATATCTTTGGTTGAGTCAATAACGTCAGCAGGTCTGACAACAATAGAGTTAGGAGTAGGATAGAGGTAGCGTAAGGATGTTTTCTGTGCGAGGGGAATGAAGCCAAGAGACGGAGATGACTGGTTCCATATTTAGAGGCCCTCTATACCGAGTATTTGCCTTCTTATTCTTATGAGAAGAGAAAGTTATTAATGAGAATCGCGCATGTCAGATGAAACCTCCAAAATAGCTATTGTTGTTCGAAAAGACAGCTGCTTCGCAGAGAATTGACAATTGTAAAATACTTGAAAATGTCCCAGATGTGCTGTGCTGTATATTGTAGTCACACGACAGAAATTAACATTTCAGACAGGTCACCGGCTGATCCACAGTATTCGGTATAGAGGTACTCTAAAGGGGCTACATAATATATGGCTGCCACTGAACCGTAGATTTAGATTTACGGGATGTCATGAAAGCACTCTATATTCTATTCCTACGGGCTGATTTTCATAAAAGCTTGCGTTGCCTGTGATTTGGGTGACTAGCCAATTGAAACACGTGTTTTATTGTAAGGTAAGTGTAACACATGTTTCAATTGGCTACTCACCCAAATCGCAAGCAACGCAAGCTTTCATAAAAATCAGTCCTAACTCTATGAATATAATATATAGTAAGTTCTAGAAAGCTTGCGTTGCAGTTACCAATGAATTAAAAAAGCGACACTGAACTGATTGCTGCCATTGAAAATTTCATGAATATATGAAACAAGGGAGTGGAGAGGACACTTAATTTCGTCTGTCCACTTCCAATGTAAACTAATATGGACTAAAACCTTGGTTCTAACTCAGCTTTTACGCTTGATATCGCCTGTTTTTTATTTATGTTTTAATTCTTGCTAAAAACGCAAATATTATTTGCAGTATTTTCTATTATATGCAGAGTACGGTATACTATTATATGAGAATATCAAGAATTAAGATTAAACAAAAAAAAACGGGCCGCACAGCGATGAGAAGCGTATAAAATTGAGTTAGAACTGAAAATTTGGTGCAAATTGCATTAGACTGGAAGTGGACAAATGAGTTTAAATTGCTCTGTCTACCTTTCGACCCTATGCAGTCATTGCAGTATCGTTACGTAGAGCTCGTTGGCCGTAACCATAGAGTTAGGAAGAAATTAGAGAGAACATACATGACGTCACATGAAGCCAAATTACGGTTCATCGACAGCCATCTTGTGTGGCCCCATTAGAGTCCCTCTATACCGAGTACTGTGAGGATTGCCTTTTTCGATAGGAGGATGAGTGCACCTCAGAGAGGCAATACTCGGAAAAGAGGGTCTCTAAATATGGGGGCCAGTCAATATGGACGTAATGCCTCGTCCCTTCCGTCTCTTGGCTTCATTCGCCTCTCCAACAAAACAGCCTAAGGTTCCCTCTATTTATGTTCCTAATTCTATGGCCATTACTAAAAAACCTCCAAGATTATAAATATCAGGTAGCCCATTCCCGTGCTTTAATCCTCAAACGCTGAATGGCATGTGACGTCACTTAGGATATAATTTAGGTTGAGATCAGCTTAGCATGAGCTCGATGCTCGTTATGCTAGGCGTTTATTGAGGATTTATATTATCTGCATGTTCTTTTTTTTTTTTAATATATTGCTTCCAATGCTTTTCAGGCAAGAAGCCTGTGCTGTGATTGCTACGATAAATTGTTATTTTTTCTTCTAATTGTCTTCTTTTTATTTTCCATAATTTTAAATCGCTAGTATCACTTGTAGCGGGCTCTACAGGAGTACAGATATTCGCAAATAAAATAATAAGTGATTGCTAGAAGTTGTCACTTATACCTGTATATGTCTCTACCGGTGTTCGATATTAGCGACAGTTGCGGCCAGAGTTGATGGCTTCAATTTCTAACCAAGGATGTTCTAATAGAGGATATGCAATTTTGCCAAGAACATGAAGGCAAACATCACAGCTTAGTCCCATCCAGTTATCCCACTTATTTCAATCAAAAACATTGTTTTCGGCTAACAAAGATGACAACAAGCTTCCTAGTTGTTTGCTAACTAATCAGGTACGTTGCCTTGGTCGATGCTAATTTGTTTTTTGGTTTCATTTTTTCTCTGTGCATGAGATAGCTACAATCAAGATCATCTATTAGAACATTCTTATTTCTAACCAACCATCATTCTTTATCTGTACGAAGAAGAATAAAAAGAACTCTTTTACCTCGTACCATGGATGTAAATACGGTAGCTAATCTACTGCTATTGACGCCATCATGTGCGCGCACACCAAGAGTACCTGGCAGTTGTGATCAATTAAAATTACATACTGAAGTTTTCCTCGATTTCTTCCTAAGCACCACGCTTTTACACTGAAACACAGGCAAACCAATAGACACGCAAGTTCATCCCAATCATCCAGGCAAGATTAATCGAAAACTGGCGTCAAGTTGACCCAGGTTAATTGTATTTAACCAGTTAATCCGTTACCATATGACCTCGTACATACGAATATGGATATAATATCAAGAGAAAAGAAAATATAAGTTTAGGCAATGACCTCTATCTAAAAGCGATACTGGACTGACTCCTGACATTGAAAATTTCATGAATATTTGAAGCCATGGAGCGGAGAGGACACTAAATCTCGTTTGTCCATTTTCAGTCTAAACCAATATGGACCAAATTTTCGATTCTAACTGAGTGTTTCACGTTTGATATCGCTGTGTGGCCCGTTTTTTAATTTATGTCTTAATGATTGCAAGAATCGTAATTATTATTGTATTTTCTATTATACCAGGTGTATGCATAAGTAGTTTCCGGTTTATCTAAGAGATGGCGCCAGCGAAAATACGCAGCGTATTCATTTGACACATACGTCATTTTGTTCGTCTAAAATTAAACTACAAACACACACAAGTTGAGTCCGCCAAACACTAGCGTCTTTGCTTTATCGTTCAGTGATCATGTCGAAGTTTGTGCCTGAAAAAGAACATTTGCGGCACGCATTGCTTTTCTTATTTAATCAAAAGAAAAAGGCTGTTGAAAGTCATCGTGTGCTGGTAGAAACATATGGTGAACACGCTCCATCGATTAGAACAT
>JAGDQP010037175.1:0-18736 GCA_022664845.1 Lepisma saccharinum | reverse complement strand
TTGAGAAACTGAAGACGTTTTTATTAGAAACGCACAACGTTTCTTTCCCGGAATTACACATGAGGTAACGTTTCTTGGTATTTCATCCGCGCTTTTGGTTATGTTCCGGCATTTCAGGAACGCTGACCGTCCTTATCGTCCTAGTACTGTTGACTGAGTGACTGGCGTTATTTAGTCAACTGCGCTTAGATGATAAGAACGGTCAACGTTCTTGAAATGCCAGAATGAAAACAAAAAAACATGAATGAAATACTACGAAACGTTGTCTCATAAAACCATCAGTGTACAGAATAACATCAAAGTTTTATATGTGATTTAGAGTGAAAAGCCTTGATTGTTCTTTCTTAATACTTTCCCAGTTGAACCTAAACTGTTTCGTTAAAGGGCCTAACTTCTGATAGTTTTAAAACGCATACAATTTCCACTATATTAGTCAAAGAGTTAGGTCATATCAAAAGGTGAAACAGTCATGTCAAAACGAAGCTGGTTACATTTCTGATACACATACCCACCACAAAATAAAGGATCTAATCGCGGTAATAAAAACGTATCACGCTACGACAAAATGACGAATCACAAAACGTCAACAAAACAAGGAAGATTGATTTCGCGCAATTTCAATGTGGAAACATAAAAGCTTTAAATATGTTAGTAAATAGTGCAGAAATAACGAAACAAAGCAGAGAATCATTATACAAAAATCTACATAAAACTTGCAGTATCAATTAAAATGTATTATGCGAACGAGCAGCAACTCTAAAAATATTTGTAAATTACGTAGAAGGTATAAAAACAAGAGCAACAATGTCTGTTAAAGTAATCGAACTCTTAACTAATAACAAAGAAGGAGATCTCAGGCTCAACATAAGCTTTTAGCAATACCTACGTAGTTCAAGAACTAAGATCTAATATTACACAGTGTGCTTTGCTGGCCATAAGAGAATGCGGAAAAAAACAAGTCGTCAAGTGTTAACAAAAACGAACCCATGGACGTAAAGAGGTAACAAGATCTACAGTTCATCGTATGAATGCTTTGGTCCCAAAATTTGACGTACCATAAAACAAAGAAGTTAACCATATTACGCAAAAAAATGTATTAAAAAATAACAAGACAAGAAATGACTAACAATATTACAGTATAACGGATAACACCGAAGCAAAATAATATTATATCGAAGCAGTGGCGACGTAAGGCAAACTGGGATCCGGGGCAAGTGAACTTTATTGAGGCCCTTTCGCGAACACAATCGTGAACGCAGACTGCTACTATTGGCCATAATACGGCCGAATAGTGATTGTACTCGGGGGACTCTTAAGGGGTTCACGAACATTATGAATAATGCATATTGACTCTAACGGGCTAAAAATATAAAACAAAAATAAACTCTAACGTTTCTAAACAATATGTTGTACTTCCTTCCTTAGTTAACCACAAAATAACGTGAATAATATTTATAGAATATGCTAATATATACGTATTTCAGTATATGTATAAGTAATACAAGTGTTGTCACTTATTCTTTCGGGAGGGCGGCTGAAAACCCCCGGGGCGGTGGCACTGCGCTCCCCACCCTTACGACGCCACTGTATCCAATTAAGGAACACATGAAGAAGTAACATCATAACTTGTAATTTGATTCCAATTATGCAAGTAAGAGTATTACATATGTTAAAAGATGCCTTTAAGAGCCCTCCGTACCCACGCTGTGCGTGAATGTGTTTTCATGTAATTGAAGATACTGGACAAATGACAAGCAATAATGAAATTTTGGAAAGCTACCCAAATAATACATGTTGATGTGTATAAAATGAACTATCTGAGATTTTGACATTGTTATTTTATCTAAAAAATTAGAACACCCGTAATTAATGACGTCATACACCTACGCAATTACGGGAATTCTAATTTCCCAGCTAAAAAACAATATCAAAGTCTCAGATGGTTAAATTGATACACATTCACATGTATTATTGGGGCCGCTTTCCAAAATTTCATTATTCCTTGTCATTTGTCCAGTATCTTCAAAAATATGAAAGCTCACACACGCATACGCACGCAGCATAAGTACGGAGGTCTCTTAAATTTTCCAAAGAGGATCGAAAGATATAGATGGTTTTGCGAACCAAAACGGTCCGGAACCAGATTAAAAACCACAATAAAAAGCGAGAAAGGGTTTCCTTACCGAAAAAAGAAATCCTTTCAAAACTGTTATTTATATAGCGGCGTAGTAGAGCATTCAACAATGCACATCGACAGTCAAGAGAAACTCCACAAGTTCTATCAATGCGTGCGTGGTATGGTAATGTTGATCAGTTCCAATTAAACTCCAGAACATGTGACAGAGGGAAAAGCACCTCATCGTTTGCAAAATTGATTACTGGAACAGCTGCAGGATTTCTCTTGGATTTTGTATGGAGTGCTACATATTGCAATACGAAGTTGCTCCTATATGTTATATCAGACCTCTTTAATTGTTAAGCCGCGCATATGAAACAAACAACGTTTATGTGTCTAAAATTGTTTACTGAACAGTTTCATTGAAAATAAATATGGTGACGGAGAAAAATCTTACAATCTTTCAATGTTTAGATTACAGATGCAAAAGAAAATTCCTCTCGGAATATGAAAAATCAAAACAAAGTACAAGGGACTAAATAGAAATACTGGTTTCTTCAGCATATCTATTTCCACTGTAATGGACTGATCTGGTTCAATAGCGAATGAATTAAACAACCATTCGTGAATGATTGAACTACTTAGCCTTGGAGGTACGTTTGAAGTCGAAACTAAGAGAATTTTCTCGTAGCACTTAATTCTACATTGTATCCGTGATAAATATTGGAACAACACTCTAGGGAAAGAAATTATACTTGACCCTATCACCATCATAAATGGTCTGAAAATTTATTATTATATCCGCAAAAGAAATTAAAAGAATCAAGTTCCAAGTCAATTTCACAATTATCCAACGTGCATAAGTTGCAGGGAATGCGGTGATATGAACGTAACCTGCCAAAGAAGAAAACGCGCCAGCAGCACCTTGTAAGCTCGCCAGCAACGATACATTTAAGAAGCTTAAATTCAGATGAGGTTTTCATCGTTTTCTTTAGAGAAAATTTTCCGGCATTTCTCCTAAATGTTGGGTATTGTAGCGAGTGACGTCAGAGATGTTATATGTACTCAACATGCAAGGAAACTCTCTAGAAAGCTCAGCTTGTCAAAACGCGGAAGATTCAAATATTGGCAACTTTCGTACCTATGATAACTACAATTTTCTGGCAAAGCTTTAAAGTAGTTTTGGAAGTACCATCGAGTTACTTTACGTATTGGTACACTGTAAATATAAAACGTAGAATCGTCGATCGCACTATAATGTATCAACTACCTCTGATGCAATTGAAAGGAGATTAATTATTCTTAGTTGAAACTAATAATTTCTCAGGAGTTGGCTCAAGTTGAGCAAATCAAAACCGTGCACTGTGTGCAGGAACAAACTTGCAGAACATGCAAAGGGATCAATCAAACCGAAGAACATGTAAAATAACTTTACACCTTTAACACGATTAGCTTGTGATGTTGAATTAAAAGTATGGTAAATAGTACTTTCTCCTCCGCTCTATGTTATTTACCTATCAAATATGCATTGCCTATCTCAGCGTATATTTCTGTCATTCTGTATTATCTATAGTCATACTGTATTGATAACCCTAAGCTAGGTAACTCACTCTGTACCATCCATCTTCCAAGCAACTGAGTGCAATTCCAAGAATGTAGTAACATCGTTTTCCGTTAAGGCGCAACCAGTAAGAAAATGTGACCTATGGAAAAGAATAATAAATACGAACTCCTTATCTTAACATCACAGCAATGCTGAAGCGTTTGCATTGAATTATTCCTCTGTTCGCTACTCTCACAAACTGGCAAGCATTCCTGTCTGTCTTTCAAATACAATGCAGCTTTCAGCTACAAAAGAAAATCATATAATCAAGTTATATGTGTTGTAATTCAAGCTTTACTATATGTTCAACTCGCATTGTCATAGAAAAAATGATCACGCGAATTAAATTTCGACGAATTCTTCTTTATTGCATACGCTGTTTGTTTCTGTTGACATATTCCTAATTACATAACACCTGTAAGTCTAACAAATGACCCAAATAAAATTCAAAGCACTGTGAGATATATTTTGCACACAACACGCACTTTTGCATGATGTAAACAGAAATCTGAAACACAACACAACTGGAAAGAGAAACCAAACTGTACTGCTACCATGATATCCATCAACCTCCACAATTACTAATATATGAAATCAGCCAACAAGATTATGCAACATAACAAGTAACATTAAAAACGAAAACTACGGTACTAAAAGTGCAAGTACAGTGAAGAGCTTGCATTTGTATAAGCATAAAATTATTTCATCACTGTTCGTTTACTTTGAATCAAAGGAATGTATTAATTTACTTTATATGTTTTGAATGTTTCAATTTTCATAGCAAATCATTGAAGGTAGGCCCTTATTCTTCTATTATCAAAGTAGTTTCCTGCTGTTTCTTCTTAGATAAATATTTTTAAAGCATTATTTTTTATCGTAGTGTACTGTATGTTCTACATATTCATGCACATAAGACACGTATTATATATTATGTTATGCATGTGTAGTCACAACTGGGTAATATTTTAACGTAGTTTACTGAGTGAAAGTTTGGTGTGAAAAACATGTGGGCGTAACACCTCAAAATACCTTCTTTTCTTCATTAAATATCTTGAAACAATTTACCTATAACATAATGTGAAATAAAATCAGAATTGCATTGAGACATTCCCTTCTCGTTTCATATGGATGCCAATCATTATGTTGACCATCAAGAAATTTGAATGTTCCTATTCTAGTACGAAGTATTGTTCACAATTGTAATTATAATTATAAAAATATATACACAGTTTATTTTGTAATGTACCGGACTTTCTCCTCAAAGGCGGGTAGATACAAAAGCAAACAAGGGGGCCAGTGGCACCCTGTTGCCAAAACTTCATATAACGTGGCAAAACCTACCTGGGAGACAAACCTATATTACGCCAATGGAGAGGGCACAAAACAAAGAGAAGCGCTATCGGACTTGAAGACAAGGCGGGTACCTACCCATCAGTGTCTTGCTTCAGCCTAGGATCATCGAAGACAAAACACGCACTAGTATAGAACCACGAAGCATGCAGGGAAGACGCCCGAAAAGAAGTACCAAAAACGCAGAAAGTTGGCAAAAAGCAAAGTACTAGAACACGAAGAAAAGGGTCACCAAAATTGGGGGAGACGCAGGCGAGAACATCCCGCAGGGAAACAAAACACTATTTTAGTGACCTAACGCAACTAGGCCCCTAAAATGTACAAGGCTCAACGAAGATGCGCACTAGTTAACATAAATCACGAAATTTAGATAAGCTCAACTGATTTGACTGTTCCCTAATGTTTGCTAAAGCATCGAATCAAAATATCAAAACTTAACTTCATCTGAAGTACTTTCTCATATGCACATCAAATAACACTTCGCGGACTGAAATAGCGAAAGGTATTTACCTTTACAATAATACCACAGTGATGGTAAACTACCTACATCTTAATAAAACCCTTAACACAAGGAATATCTGGTAAAATATTATTTATTCTTGTTTAAGAATAACGAACGCACTGCAAAAAGACTGATTGCTGAATTTCGTAAAAAAAAAAAAAGTTTCTGAAGAGAATCTTTAGCACATCAAACCGTGTTTTAAAGATGGTGTTAATTGCACATATCAGATAGTAAATTAATTGTTTATAGAAACGCTCTACCTATGAGGAGAGACAAGATTTCACACCCATATTTTTTCAAAGATTAGGTTACTTTCAATTTCCAAATATGGTTAGACATTTTACACTTTAGCCAGCCCATATTTTATAAATTGTATGGTATGTGTGACCAAGAATGTGAATCAGTTGAAAATAATTATGAAACAAAAGAAGCCACGCATAAAACAGAAAAATCAAACCTCATAAATGAAAACGAATGTCAGACATTTTTCCAAACTTGTGTAGTTAAGAAAATCAAGAAGCTCCTTAGTCGAGAGACTAGACTGTGCTGTATTAGAAGAGAGTAGATTAGTAAACCGTCAAGATTAAATTACGAGGACGCATTTCAAAAATAAAAACGTGTCGAAAGATACCTATCGTGGTGATTTGAAATCATTTACCTTTCTTAACCAGGTCTGACTTGCTTAGCGTACTATGTAACTCAATGGAAGAGGGAATAAACTCGTTAACCCAGCTGGAGTCTTCTGTTCCTCCTTTCGATGTGCCTGCTCTTCCATATTTTACAAGTTTCACCGGCAAGGGAGTATAGAACTGGGCCACCAGACGTAATATTTATAACTGTTGTCTTTGTATAAGGGCGTAGAAGATATTCGAAACTGTATTTTACTATATTCACGAAGAAACAGAAAAAACAGATGCTGTTTGGGAACTCTCGAACGAGAAATAACCATTTCAGTGCATTATTTCGAATATGATTTCGAAGACCCAGAGGCGTTAAGCCTAGTTGAAAATGATTTAAATTAACTAATATAAGATAATCTAACCCAATCCAACCTAACCTAATTATCACTGTTTTGAACAATTCGGGGGAGTATACAAAGTGAACCAAGAAAACAATTGGGGAACGAAATTAAGACAATCCCACGTTTCGTCAGATCTTACACAAGTGTGTACACGTTGAACCCATAATGTTACTTCATAACAGGCCTCGCTTTTGAATGAAGCTTGATGAATTAGTATATATTAGTAATTTTGCGGAAAATGCGCTAATACTTTCTCCGCATCGTCAACATTTTGATCGTCCATGGTCGCCAAGTACGCACATTCAGCTTTCAATCTTTGAAGATAGTAACGCACACATGGCAATTGACAATTTTGCAAAACTCAAAACTCGCATGACGTCTTACATTCTGACCAATAAAAGAGCAATATTTTATTACCTTGCCTGTGCTCAAACGTAAACGAATTGAAATAACGCTCCGGGGGTTGAGGGCGTTCAAATTTCTTGGTAAACATAAACAATTTCCAAATCTTAAGTAGTTAATTTGATACACATATGTATTAGCGGAACTGCTTTCCAAAATTTAAATTATTGCTTGTTACAAGGAAGTAACACATTATGACATGAGTAGGTGTTAGGCTCACATGTGTAATTGTCATTTCATTCATGTTTTAAACTTACTAGTTTTAGATTTACCTTGATAAGTATGTGTAGTTTTTATAATTAGTAAATTGTATTCTTTCTTCCGTTTCTTTGATACTTTACAAAATACCATCTTAGTCGTATAGTAACTTCAACATGTGTTGTTTACCTTTCATCTAATCCAGTTTCAGTCAGTTTTTTCTCACATCATAGTAATGCCCTTTCTTGGTAATTTAACTCAATGAAATCTGAAGCTGAAATTATTTTCACATAGATATTTAATGTTCCCCTTCTATGCAACATTTAACGAGCTCATTTGGGATTTGTTTTGTTTTTTCAGGTATAGTAGATTAATCTAATATTACTTCATGCAATAACACCACATATAATAAAATAAATATGTGTCATTATAACGGGCTGTTATAGTTTTATTTTTCATAATACACCATACTGTATTCAACAGCAAAATACAGTTCTCATCGTAGTAAACACTGCGTATATAATTCTGTAGAATAAAGGCCGCTTTAGACGACAGCATTTATGCTACGATGAATCTTACGATTAGCAGTAGTGCCAGACTGTGAAAGCAAGAATGCTAGAATAGGGCAAGATGCTATGGTATAAATCCATAACTTTTTTCTTTTTTTCCCTGGCAAACTGCTTTCGCTAAGATTTATCGTAAGAGAAATTTTCTCGTCTAAAGCGGCCTTAAGAAACTTTCTATTTTATGATCGAAAGATGTAAAATATGAATGAATGATGATTACTAAAAGCATTGTGAAATGTGGGAAAGACTTTTCTTCTCTGTGTTCGAATGTTAATGAATATATTTTAAATTATCCCTGTTTGTTTCTTTTTTAAGTAGAAAATACTGTGTATTCCTTCAGAAAATACGAATTACATACGTACTTAAATAAATTAGGAGGCATACCACAAGTCTTGCAATTTTTAATTTCATATTTCGACTTCAAATGCCAGTACTCAATACAAGACGTGCCTTTAATTTTTCATGCATTCCTTGAGATAATGTTTTCACTTAGATTAAAAAGATGTTCAAATGATAACTTACAAGAAAAAGAACACAAAATGTATAGATATAAAAGTTAATTTATGTTCAAATATGACATATGAACGGCTTAACCGATTCAACAATTTTTTCGTGATAATGCAAACTACTCTGATGATTTTACACATATTAAAACTTCAAACTAATTTCAATTAATTAAATTAGTTATATCAAGTGTGTTTTGTATTTTAAATAATTATATTTTGTGTTAAATACTAACTATATTAAATATATTTTATAACGTACAGAACAATATGTGATTGCAACAGCGAGATATTCAAATCAGGTTTTAGAGCTGTAATACTTTTGTTGTACAGAATTTAGGTTAAGGCACTTGATTTCTTAACTCAGCTAGGCCTTGGTATACACTCTTGCATCTAATTAGCATTGTCTAAGTGTTATAGTCTATAATCACACAGACATCATACCCTAGCTCTTTCCCACCGTTCGTCAGTTTAGAATTAAAAATGGGCGTATATTCGAATACAAGGGGACTCCATCCAATTTTCCAAGTCTAAAAAATAAGACATAACCATTTGGATTAATCCTTAAGAGAGGAAATAACATTGAATATAATACAACAGGCACAGAAATAAATCATCATTTCGGGTCCACTGAACACAGTCCACATTTGAAGGCCCTGTTCTTAGCAGCTCACAAGCCTGTTTAAGGTGTTAATAGCAATTCAGCCAGCCAGTTAATATGCAGGTTGAAATGAAGAGCTAGTTCTTGTTATGTGCATACACAACACATGAAAGTAAATCACGCAATGTGTAGAACTAGTTTTTGATCTAAATGAGAGGAACAAATACACTTTATGGGATACACGTTTCAAAGTTCGATTCACTGATTCAAATACGTTTGTACAACACCAAACAATACTGATCGAATAAATTCTAACCAAATCAATAACGCGCAAGAACTATATGAGAATTTAGGCCTAACTGTGTGGCATGAACCATGTATTTCATATTTTGTATTTGAGCCATGAATTATATATATTTTCCTTGTAATTGTTTTGTTTTGTTTCAGATACGTCAGGGGATGTGTTCAAAGTTGCGACGACGCCGATGCTTGCAATATGGCCACACAACGAACAATATCATCAGAGTCAATTTTATGCATAGCCTCAATGCTACTATTTTTACTATTATATAGCACAAGATAATAGTACTTCAGTTTCACAAACATCATGTTTATTCCTAACAGACCACTATTTTATCAGAATAATACTTTCTGAGCTTTGTTATACGAACTTTAAGTATTTAGGTTCTACATTTAAAAAGGACAACAAAACTAGTGATATTTGAGACCAATTATCCAATTTTTTAAAACCAACATCAAAGAATATACAAATATAGAAGAAATAAAGCAAACGAATATATTTTTTCTTCGTTTGCTGATATATACATACTTATATCTATAATCACACTTGATAGCACTGATATTTGTTTAGCGCTGAAATAGGTGACTATTATATCCACAGGGTAAATATCATCAATTCATATTTATCGATAGATTTTTATGATACACCTCTAAGCTATTCTCATCCTCTTTCACAAAAAAATCACAAGCTGTTTGTTATTCTTACTGTGCAGAAGGTTCCAACATGTGAAAATGTCTGAAAAGTTATAAAACATATGTATAGTTTTGTTAATATATTTAAATGCTTGAATCATATTTTTGAATCATCAGAGATACGTTTTGGAGCTTATATGAACAATTTTTAAACTTTCATTGCATCATTTGATAAAAGGTAAATAGTCAAGTGGTAAATAACAATAGATGTATTTCTAAAAAGCATTTGGGAACAAATACAGTTTAGTTCACACTAACCTAATCTTACCTAACCTTACCAAACTGAGAAATATAGCAAAATTTTCCAGAAAAAAACAGTGTTCGATTTGTAGCGGGGATGGTTGGGATTATCCCCTCTCGGCAAAAATCTTCTCTGGTACATTTTACAGATATATACCTCTAACCTGAGATATGGACGATACCAAAATTCCGTATAATACATATCTCACTAATTCTACCCCCTCTCTGGAAATTGCACAAATCGAACGCTGAGAAAAACGATTGAGTATGTATTATACGGGAAGAGTACAAAATCGGATATTAAGGTATGAAGGATGATCCTACCCGAATATCCAACTTTGGCTGTATGAGTGCATTTCCCCGTTTCCTTAATTCCACTTTATGCTAGTTCCAGTGGGGACAAGGTTTGAAGGGAGTCTTAAAGAGAGTTGAAGCATCTTATAATGCGTATAATGTATAGGTTACATGAAAGACATATGTAACAATTTGTACCTAATATTCTACCTTACTATTAGATCACCATCACACAACATTTAATGTTAATTTTGTCAAAACTGATTAAAGATTTAAGAATTTGCTATTTGAGGGGCAAATACACGATGGTTCTCTATAATGTATGTTATGTTTACCAAAAACTTTGACAAATGATCGAACTAATGCGTAAGCATTTTTAAGAAGTACATAGTATGAGTAACTTAGTTTTATAAAAATTTATAGTAACAATATTTTTGAGCAATTCTTCGAATTATTATCCAGATGTCTGCCTCCGGTCTGGGGTGTTATTTACTTGAACTAACTAATCGGTAAATTGAATAGTTTTGCTGAACCTTGACTTCTTGATATGTCGTTCAGTTACTTCAAACCCCAAAAATCGAATACATACTAAATCCGTTCCCAAAGACGTACTGACATAAGATTTCGAAATGATGTTAAAAGTTTAAAATACCAGAAACATTTTATCTGAATTTGTGTTCTAGAAAATTCTGATGCAGCTGGTCTGCATAGAATTATCTAGAACAATGATTTCTAAACAATTTTCTAACTTAAACTTTTAGTAAATTCCTTTCTTGTTTTGTACTTAGTAGCTAGAAAATGTTTGGAACTTCCTGTACATACATAATATACAACAAGGATATTAGAAATAGTTAGTTGGTTAAATGACTATATTATATACTTATTGCATCACGTACTTGTTAAAGATTGTTAGTTACCTTTATGTAGTAATGAAGTTTTAGAAATGTAATTTAACCTTTGTACTATATACAGTTGATAATTTATAATAGATCTGAACAGCTCTAAAAGGACGTAATTGCACCTGACAAATATGTATTTCATTGTAATCATAATTGCAGAAGGTACTGATGCACAAAAGATGGTAGTAATCTAGTATTAGATAACATTTATAATTATGTTTCTTTAATGCAAAATTATAAATCTAAGTCGATACCGCTATATGGAAGTGCTAAAGTAACACCAAACAGTTATGAAGAATCTTTTTCTTAAAATCTTTGTTAATGCAAGCTCGAGTAATATGTCAACATGTCAAAGCTAGAATATACTTTTGAATAAAAAAGATAATTGTAATAATTGACCTTTGTGTTCTATAAGACATTATATAATTTGAATGCTGTTCACCATGTAGAGAGGATAGAAATGGGTCGAAAACACACCACGGCATACGAGTAGAGGGATTTTTCAATTAATTGATGGATTGGACGCATTAGAAAAAACTTTAGGCTTCAGCAGTAAATGCTGGGAAGTCTTATACAACAGCTATGTCGATATGTCGGCAACTTTCACCCTAGGAAGTACTAGGGATAGGAAGATGGTTGAGCTGTCTTTGGAAAAGTATAATGAGACGAGTTCTAACCCGTACGGATCATCCAGATTGGATGAGTGGATCCCGAAATATAGGAGTATTGATTTCCTCCTAGTAACTTGTAACTCACGAACGACTAGGAATACAGCGATGGTTGAGATGTCGTTGGAAAGATCTCGGTGAGACGAGTTCAAGCCCGCATAGATCATCCAAATAGAACTCCTAATGCTTTGGCCTGGTTGTATCACATGTGTACAATCTCACGACTGATCTCCGCCTTACGTGTTTAATATTTTAAACGGACTGAGAGCTATGGGCTAAGCTCGTCACCTCCGAGGTATAAAGTGCTTCCACAATCACTCTTTCGGGTTAGTTATTGGAAGATAGCGGCCATTGAGGACCTATGTTGTTACCATACCGGCATTCTGGTGAAACTTAGAAGAGCTCTTGGAAATCTCTGTTAGCATGGCTGACAAGAGGGCTGGAACGTACGTGCCAATTTGAATTTACAAAAATCTGACTAAAATGCTTGAGAAAGACTGCTGTCAGTACAGATCAAAGCGAACAAGAGAACCTGTACTTGATTCAAGAAATAAGAAACAAGTCTTTCCAGGAGTCATATAAACACAAATTCTTTCAGGATGTTAACCAATGAAATCTAATTTGTTCAACATTTGAAGAGCCATGCGTTGCCATTTGTTTAGTTATGTTAAGAAAGGGTATTACACAAAAATGGGAAGCATTCTATATACAATCAAGATACATAGAACATAGAATAAACATAGATCTACAGTTTCCTACACAAAGCTTGTATAAAGAATGAGGAGGATGAGATGATAATGATAGGACCAAACTTTTTTTTATTAAAGAAAGAGTCTTAACGAATTTGAAGTCACAATACAATGGATGATGGTAATATGCAACGATGGGTGTTCCTCGCATGATCTAATAAATATAATGTCAAAACCAAAGAGTAACAGTTTTCCATGTATCTGCATTAACAATACTGGTCAGACACTTATGGTTTGCTCCGTAAGAAACAATGAAAAGTGTTATTATTAAACGTATTTATGATTAAACTACTTTGTTGTAATGAGAGATTTTCTGTCTATAGTTTTATCCACAAATTGTTTCAATGTCCATTCTTGTACGTTTCAGTCACATGCCAATTGTAATTTATTACTAATCTAAATTGAGATTATAACATGGTCAAATTTTCTCTTGAATTTATGACGTGACATGTCATAGAACAATAATAAGAAGCGACACTCCGTATATTAACCATAGCAACAAAATAAACTCCTGCTGCAAACTGACGGTTATTGTGGGTTTACATCGTGTAATTTTTGGTGCTAAATTTCACTATGTAAAACGGGCATAGCCGTTAGGGGGCAACACGAGTTATTGACAATATGGGTAGTATATGGAGTGCCACTTCTTCTTCTGACGTGTATACCACAAACTGAATAAAATGTGGTTTAAGTATTTATTGTTCGTAATTTCACCTCAACTATTATATGTTAATTTGGTAGAATGAGTAAATTAATTATCCGTTCTGCAATACTACGTAATTATTACTAAAACAGCAATTAGAATGTTTTCGTAATGAATTATTATTCATGTACTATAATTTGTATCTTTATACTGCATTATTCTGAGGTTAAGTCAATCCTAAGTCTGAAGAGTCACATCTGTTGGCGAGTACAAATTATCTTTAAAAAGAATATTGTAAAGAAACTAGCAAAGTTAAATTAGTATATTGAATCCTGGTTCTCCTGGTATAACTAAGGGAAGTTTTAGGAGAAACTTAAGTCAGGATGATCGGCTGTTCATGCAGATTTATGCTTACTTGTTCTTGTCCTTTTAGTGCTGAAATGTATTGTTTTAACTACATATTTATCCCTATGTTAATTATACATTATTACTTGCTTCAGCTATATATTGTCTCCTGTGTAGTTATCAATAACTTCATTTATTATACAATCTACAACTACGCGTTTTCAGCATGTAAATAAAAACTCCAATATTCTTTGCAATGATTTGTCAAAATTAGTAGCAACAAGGTTCCAGAAACTTACATATTATTACTTTGATATAGTCTTTGTAGTTTAGAATGTTTCGTATATTTCACAAGGCAGATTATTTTTTTTATAATTACGATGTTATTAATATAATACCAATTTCATATGTCATTTAGCTCTGAAATATTGGAATTCATCGATTGAATAGTTCAATCATGTGCTATGTGTCATTTAGTTCTGAAATAATGGTATTCATAAATATTTCATTCTGAAATATTGGTTCTTTTGGTATTCGTATTAATAATTCACTGTAAGTGCCACTCGAAAAATGGTTTACTAAAGGAAATCAAACCATGTGAAAGAAAGAAAACAATGAAAATCTACTTGAAAAATGAGCAAACCTATTTTTTACAAATACAGTACGAAGTACTATGTTTTTGTACATTTCTTAAGAAATGATTTACTGAATCATTCACGAATATAAATGGAACAAGTTGATAACTTGCGAGTTTTCAAATATTTGTCTGTTATCAAGGATTGTCTGATAAATAGAATCTGAAAATTCAATTGCTTTGGTGTGATTCTAGGACGCTAGTCTGCTTCAATGAATTCCTAAAATCAAACTTGCAAAACCGTTATTTTACATAACAAAATTAGATTTAAACCAATCTAAGCTAAGTAACAAATCAAACGTAGTTGTGGTATGATTAGTTCCCTATGCTTTGTACTAAATATATATTTACGCAGCAGTGATGTAGAACCGTCCCATGGCATTCAAGTTTACGAGGATTGGAAATTACTGCTTCAGTAATGTTTTTCCGTTTCAATAATTTTATAATAAGTACAACGGAAAACTCACGAGTAATAATGAAAAGGAAAAGGTGAATAGAAAGAGGAAATAAATCGTGCGTATGGTGTACAATTAACATTATTTCAAAATAGATATATTGACCCGTTAAGATGTTTTTAAAAACTATGAATATTATACAATGTACATATAGACTTAAAGTAGGAATATGTAAGTGAAAAATTATTAAACTGAAAGACTTTTTTGTAACGTTTTCCACAGCGAAACAAAAATATAAAAACGTTGCCTTTAACAACAAACATTATATGGTGAAGAGAATTTGCATAGCAGGTTGCAATATTATACATGATTATTTTAACACACACATTCGTTTAAAAGGAAAATAAATGTATTTATTATAACATTATGTTTAATAATTAATACTACCTTTCCTTGGTAATGTTGTTCTTTCCCCTTACACTACTAATTTTGCTTCTTTTTGTTTTCCTAAACGGTAGCCTAATTTTAAGTCCATGTTCATCATACGCGTTCTTCATAATAATTTCTTAATAGTTGCTTATAATTTGAAAGCCTAAACGTATAATGTTAAGCCTTAAGGCGTGAAAATTAGAAGTCAGTTAAGAAATTATAGCCGAATTACACCATAAAGTTGTGTGTGTGTCACACTTGTGTTTTTTTCGAGCAGAATACACTTCCTGTAGCTGCTGCACCTTCGCTGTTCCATTGGTCAGTGCAGGTACATGAAGTTGAAACTAGTCCAAATTATTGTTGTCTTTGGTCAGCGAGTGCAGATAATTGACAGTTGGCTTACATTTGCAGTGTATTTGTGTTTGTGGGATAAAAGAAACGCAAATAGCGTTTCGTGTTGTGTATAAAGAAATTTATAACTGGACGTTCGACCGAAAGTTGTAACTGGTTGTACGAACGTCACATATGTTGGCAATGTTCTTCACCTCCGTACACTTCAATCTATGCACTATACTAATCGACCAAACTATCAGATTAATATTAATATGTGAGACTAGTAAATGTCACATAAATGACATATCGCATGAATACGATTCTAGGCGGTTTAGTGTTGAATCTTGCCTTTCATTTCACAACGTAACAGCACGATAGTAACATTGCCAGGTTCATTTATAAAGGTTGAAATGTTGATAATGCTTGAAACAGATGTCAGACAAAAATTAGAAACATGTAACTAAATGGAACATTCTGGGTTCACAGCTTAGAGTACCATTATCCAAAGTACTACGATTTACAGGGAGGGTACAGAGTTCACACATAGTAATTAGCTAATTCTTAGTAACTTAATTCATGCTTGAATAAAACAGCTTTCGTTTAAGGAAAAAGAACTGAAAACAGGTTGGGCACATTCTGAAAGTATTCATAAGCCTGATGTTATTCCTCAATCACAAATATCTTGTGTAAGGTGAAGTTGAAAATTGTACAGAAAATGGCATTGCCGTGACCGGGAATCGAACCTGAGCCTCTTGGTTTCCTATTAGGTGTGCTAATCATTAGTTCATTACCCAATACAGCACAACAACGTAACGAAAGGTATTTGTGATTTTCAACTTCATCTTACAGAAGGTACTTGTGATTAAGGAATAACAATTCTTTCGTAATGAACAAAATTGCATAAACATTGCTCATTGAAAAAACATTTGAGTGTGGCGGAGTGTCTCGCTTCGATCCCAACAGAGAAATGCTGATTCATTGAAACGAGAGAATACTTTCGCAAAATATGCCCTATACATACAGAATATTCATAGGTCTATTTTCAATTGAGAACACTCAATGATTTCAAGAGAACAATGGTAGAACACTAATCCCATAAATGTATAGAGTGTTAATTTAAGATTTTTTAAAAAAAGAAAGACTAGACATCTGTACATGAACTACTAGTTTGTGAACTTCCTAACAAGCTGGCGGAAAAAGTCTGTTCACATTTATTCTTCATCTATCGACAAAACGGGCAAAAAACTGAAGCGTATTTAATATTATTGCAAAATACTGAAGCGCATCACACAGGCTATAAAATTACCTTATAATTTTCGTCCTTGTATCTGGTCTAAGATAATTTGACACGGTTCAACAGAATTGAAAATTAACCTTATTTATTCACCATAAAACAAATAATAAGAGATTTTACGTATTACCTTTACTTCTAATATAAATTAATGTTGTTTTCTTAATTACTGAAAATTAAAGTTAAAAAATTTCTATTGAACTATTACATTCTTATCACCAATCACAGACTTGTTGCAAAGGCACTAGTGTGAGTAGATAACAAAATTTTAAAGGTCTTGTATTTGGTAATACGATCTAAGTTCGGAGAGAACACTTATCATCATAAATATTCGTATGTGTGACTTCTTGTAAACCTTATGACTTTGGGTAGTGGTAGTCGTCCAAGCTTTGAATCCAGAATAAGCCACTGTTTACCATTCACAACAACACAAAGAAACGGTGGTACGTTCGCAACAAGTAAAAAAAAAAATGAATTCCCATATCCCAATCCGCAGTAACGTTACTGGAAGATTTTGCAATATCGAACAAGTACGATTATTATGGGAAATAAGAAGTTCGAGCTAATACCTCTACAGGATCCGATACTAGCGATTGGTGATGGAAAATAAAAAAATAGGCAATCCGGAAAAATAGATAATGTATCATAGTACTTTGTATGGAAAGCATTCGAAACAATATAAATTGTTAAAGAACTTTAAAAAATACAAATTATATGAATCTTCATCAAGTTTATGCTAAGCTGCTTGTAAGGTATACTTTCTTTCAGTGACGTCACATCATATTCAGCTAATGAAGACTGAAGTACGGGAAGGGGCTACCTCTTATTTATATAAACTTGATCGTGATATACTTTTGTTCAAGATGGAATATAGTAATTGCCTCAGCTTGAATGATGAATTATGAATTGCTGAACACAATGCATGATGGATAGTCCAAGGAGTAGTAGTAGTGATACAACCATCAAGGTGAAAAATTATTATCAGATAGCATTCATCGAAGAGACTTCTTCCGATACTACAATTTCGAATGAAACAATGGAATTTCGAAGTCCCTTTAGCCCAATGCGACGTGCTTTGAAAAGGCTTTTGGAGCAGATGGAAAAGTCGTCAGCGAAACCGACACCAAAACCTAGAAATGTTGCTCGGAACAAGTCAGTTGGATGTAGAGATATTAAGCGTCGGATTCAATTCTGGGAAAAATATTTAAACTCATCGGAGCGTACTGATGGGACAGTATATGAGGAAACCACCTCAACCAATCCTGAGAAATATCACTTTGCTCAAAGTCAATGGGAATCCAGTGTGCAGGATTTTTTGCGTAGTGTGCAATACGATGACTTCAACGATTATGAGAGTGAAGATATTCAAGAATATAATGACTATGAGGGTTACTCCTTTGCTCTTAATGACCCGGAAACCCATATTATTCTAGCACCTCCAGATTCAATGTGGCTAGACGTTACTAGTAGTTGCAGTAGTAATTGCACTAACGAGAATCCATCAAAATCAAACATTTCCCAAGAACTTGCATGTGATGACTATTATGTTCACCATTTCAAATAATGTTTTAGTATTCTAAAAATAGCTACTATAATAGGCGATTTTATATTCTGCCCTAAGTTAACTTATTGGGTCGTAAGAGGCATATATATTTTCATCATCACATTGAATTCCTCTGGTAATTGTTGTGTCTAGCAGTAAGTACGTTTCACGTTTCCCTTGAAATTGCAAAGCTTATGAAATACCTTTTTAAAAAGTCTATTATGGTTGAAATAAATCGCTGTTGCTGAACGCAAATCTCTACTTTTATTGCATATTCGGCTGGACTCGAGATACTCCTCCAAATCGTTCAGTGAAAATATACGAGTTTCAGTTAAGGTCGCACTAAAATAGTTCAAAGATTAGTTAAACGTAAATTAGTTCCCTTAAGTAATTTTCAATTTTGGCTAATTATAAACTA
>JAGDQP010037174.1:4998-18737 GCA_022664845.1 Lepisma saccharinum | reverse complement strand
ATTCTTCATTACAAATCACACATACTGTACTTCGGAGATTTGTAGTATTGCTTTAGATAAAACTGGTCTTTCAATTTCCATTCATACGTACGTACTTCCTGTGTTGTTAGTTCTACAAACTTCACGATAATGTACGAAATAGATGTGAATAGACACGGATTAAAACCTAGACAGTACATTTGCTCGTATGTACGTCCAAGCCTTTTAGGCTTCTGCAGCCAGTGCTGTGAAGCCTTATACAACCACGTCCGTCTGTCGACAACTTTCAACTCAAGGCCTACTAGGCCTAGGAATGTGTTTGAGGTGTCTTTAGAAAGGTCTTACCGCAGTTTTTTCAACAAAATATTGAGCATCTAAACAGAGTGCTCGCTGCTGAAGCCAGGCGGTATAGCGTATGTGCACAGTCCCATGATTGGACTCTGTCTCACCTGTTTTATTTATTTATTATTTAAATAGTTTTCATTTTACAGGCTGTTAAAAATTTCCTTCAAATGGTATGTAACCGGCTTAGGTTTGTCTTCTCTTCCTTACGAAAGATGAATGTGTGTGTTCCCTATTATATTGATTTTACACAGACCTTGTAAAATACACAGATAAATTTGGTCGTTGTTGTGACCATGACTCAAACCCGAGTTTTCCAGTTGTCGGTGAGTTATTTCAACCACCACACGCCCAATTTTCTGTGTATATAAGGCATTTCTCGGAACTGGGAGTCAGAGGTTTGAGCCCCTATCACAGCAACTGCCAATTTTTCTGAATTTTTCAAACCATATTCTGCCCTTCTTTTTAACAATCAGGGAAGAAATAGGAAAATTATCACGTTTCTATTGTGAGGTATCCGAGAATTGTATTATGTATCGTAGCATTCACAATAGCATTGAGAAGAATACATCTATTCCTACTTACCCCCAGTGTGGTTATTTAAAGTCAGTTTTTTTCGGGATCTTCCCGAAAACAAAGAGTGGTCAGCTAGTTTCTAATGTTTCAATCTAGACTCGTATTGTGAGTGGATATATTTACCATCTTACTTGACTGATGTTGAGCCCGAGCTATGCTATTATACAGGGTGTTCATGAAAAAATGCTCCAAAATTCGGGAAGTGATCATTATTTACATCAAAATAAGAAAAAAGTTCCTTTGAAAGAAATCAAAATTATGCGTAGTTTCGGAACTGTGACGTAATATCTCGACACATAATGATGTAAGCGTTGTCGGCTTAGGAAATCACAGTACCCGATACATCCATGTAAACAGTGTCTCTATGATTAAGGGAATTGCGCATACAAAAAATTTCGCAACAAGAATTTTGTTGTTAAGGAATTGAGTGGTTTCATTGGACGAGCGTTAAAAAAATCCCCTCGAAGCTGCAATCGCCAATCATATACATAGCTTACATAGGCTTTTTTATGTCATTACGTTTCGAGATACCGCGTATTTTGTAACGATGCCGCCTTAACTTTGGGAACCTGTAGCTTCAAAGCTGGGCACATTTCGAAATTTCTTCAAAAGGAACTTCTTTTTTTCTTTTCTTCTTTCTTTCTTTCTGTCTTTTCTTTCTTTTTCTCTTTTTTCTTTTTTTATTTTTTCTTTCTTTCTTTCTTTCTTGTTTGTTTGTTTTGATGTGAATAATTATCTTGCGAAGTTTGGGGCATGATTTTAGGGACACACTATATATTGTTAAGCATGGTCTTTTTTGGTTGTACTTTACGTTTATTGCTCTTTCCGTATATATATATATATATATATATATAGTACATGTGCACTTTTTATTGCATATTTTGTGTACTGTTATTTATTTTGATTTCTCCTTTGTCACTAAATTCTTTTATTTATGTTTTCGCAGGATGCAGCAAGTACAAAAGAAATCAGCTGATGACATTTGTGCCTATCAGACAATGGAAGGGGACATCGTGTTCAGTAAAGAATTGTTTCAACAGAATCATATATCTACGTAAGTTCCGTTTGGTTGTACTTTACGTTAATTGCACATGCTCTGTAAAATAAATAACTAGTATTTGTTGAGGGAGACTGCAATCTTACGGATACATTTGTTTTGTTCGTTAACAATGATTTGATAGTAGATAGTTCCTAAAGTGAAATTTCTGTTATGAGTTTTGAAAAATAGAAAAGGCTTAGCTGACTATGTTGTTAAGCGCAAGTCATAATTGGTAAAGCTTGCTCTACGATGAAATTACCATAGTTAGGGGGTCAAAGGAAGCTTAAGGAGAACTGAATTCGTGCACAGATTGACCAGTACTCCTTTCTTTAACCTTCCTGTAAGTCTTATCTATGGTAGTTTTAACGTGGAAGAGTTTTACCCTGTGAGAGTACTATAATGACTAGGTAGCAATATGATTGGTCGACCACCTCTCAAGATAACTATGGGATTCGGTGCTGAAAAAAAGAAGGTTAGTGAAAACTGCAACCTAAATACGTGTGGCGTTATTGTGGAATAAAGTTATCTGATCCATCTCTCTTATTGCTTTGAAATCCTATTGCTTGCATCGGTGTGGTTAGTAATGATATTTTTCGTGATCCAGGTTAGAAGGGTCATTTATACAGTTCGTGGTGCTTTGTCGATATCCACAATAATATAAGTATGAGAGAGAGAGAGAGTTTGAATTTATTTAGGGCCTTTAGGCATTTGTGGCTCAGGCCAGGATAGAGGAGAGAAAAGAATGCGACCAGAGCGTAAATTGAAGGTACTATCCTGGCATTTATCTGATATGAATAAGGAAATACTCAGGAAAAACTTCCCGTCATCATAGCCTGCCGCTAGGATCGATCCCACGACCTCCCAAATGCTAAGCCAACAATCTACCACTGAGCTGCGGCCGATCGCAAGTGTCAGAGACAGGTTTACAAATGAGGCTTAAGGAATGAATATATTATGGGCTTGAAGACGGACAATGCTACCTTGTCACTTCAACATTCAAAATCTTAAAGTCACATGGATATTTTCTGATTTTTTTTGTCTGCACATTAGAAATTTTTCACAGGGTCCAAGATCTTTTCTGAAATTTTTTGTCTCCACATTAAAAACTTTAAAAGCAATTAGAATTACTAACAATAGTTAAACTCTTTTATATTTTTTTCAAATTTAAATTAATTCAACAACAATATAAACATTCCAATCCAATAAATTAAGTTCAATATTTAATTAAACCATCTTTCAAATATCCATATACCCATACCAAACTATATTATCATTCACCGAAATACTTGGTAGGCACGTCCGACCATCCTGACTGAGGTTTTCCAGGGTTTCCCTCAATTTCACCAGGCGAATGCCGGGATGGCACCGTAAATAAGGCCCTGGCCGCTACCTTCTACTTCCCGTAACCTATCCCGGCCTGAACCAAAGATGCCTAAAGGCCATAAATAAAATTCAAATTCAAACCGAAGTACTCACAACGAAATTACTAGCATTAAAGACATAGTAACTTGAAAAAAAATAAACAACTTCTTTTTGTTTGTAATTTCCTGGAATGTAACTAGTGGTAAATAAAACAATTATGTTTTTGTTTACAAAGTACTTACAGACAGACACCTTATATGTATTTTGTTGGTGCGAATTGTATTGTTGTAGCTAATTCAAAATTCATAACGTTGAATTTTTCTTTTTTCATTGTGATGTTACAGAAATCATGTGTATTTTTCAGCTGTTTGAAGTATCGTTTGGAACGGTGGTTAAGGCATTTGCTTGAGTGGGATGCCAAAAAGCGGGGAAAGATGGTCAGAGACAACGGTGAGACAGAAGTTGTGGTTTTCTCACAGTTGGACGAAATCTTAAAGAAAAAGGTAAATTCTCTCTTGCTGTAATTTTTTAGTGCATAAATATTCCATATTATCGCACGATTTAAGTCAAGCGATTTGACATTAAGGGGTTGCTCAAGTATTTCGTAAGCATTTAAAGGAGGAAGGGATTCAAACTTCGCTCACAGTGGGGATGGGGGCTCTGCAATGTGCTTGGCAAGTTCGGGCATTTTTAGTGCGGATAATTTTGATAAAACAGTTAAAGAAATAAAGTATCGTGTACTTCTAAGTCATTGATTACATCTTTTAACTTAATTCTCACTGTTTTCATTTATCGTTTACTAATATTTGTTAATGATGTAATATATATTCGGTTAAGAACGTATTAGTGTAAATTTAAAGATTGAAACTGTTGAAACTTCGTCTACAAAATAACAGTCTTAAAGTGAAGACTTGTTTTATAAACAGGCTAAGTGCCAAAACATGAAATATTAATTTTGTTCCTAAAATACGACCTACTTGTCTATCCCAGTGCAATAAAAACTGGGTTTTCTATTAATCACACTCCAAGTGTTTTAAATTACTGACACTAGAATGCTCCTAGAATACTACTACTAACAGGTAGATTAAAATCTAGGTAGATCTTTTGCGTTTATCTCAAAACAACGATTTTGGCACTTAGCCCGGTTTTTAATACAAGTCTTCAATTAGACACAAGCGCTCCTCAGTCTAGTGGTTAAGGTGTTGGACTCATGTCCGCGTGGTCCCGGGTTCAATTCCTGGCTGGAGTCCCATTTTTCGGCGTCCACCCAGCGTCGTGAGGCAAATTGTAGAGTCACGTGAATAAAGACGTGACGGCCACACTCGGTCTGGTAAGCCCCTGATACGCCTGTTTGTGGTTAGGTACGCGCAGTGCTGACCATACAGCCGTTACTCAGATGGACGTAGTTCCACCAAACACAGACAGATGGCGTCGGGGCAGGCTCAGGGCCTATAGGCCTGTTACGCCAGTGTTTTTTTTTTCTTCAATTAGACAAGTCTTACGTAAACACAGGTCAGGTAAAGGGGATCGGAATTGGACATTGCTTATCTGTGCTTACAATGGGTAGGATGTGGTCTTTTTTTTTTAATAATAATTTGAATTTTATTTATGGTCATTAGGCATCTAAGGATCAGGCTGGAATAGGTAAGGGGAAAGGATTCGGGAAGGTGCCATACCGGCATTTGCCTGGTGTGGCTGAGGAAAAACTCTGGAAAAAAACTCAGTCAGGTTGGTCAGTCGCTGGGATCGAATCCACGACCTCACGAATGCTACGCCGGCGCTCTACTACTGAGCTACGGCGGCTCGGTTTTAAAAATAATTAAGATGATGTTAAGAAAATATCTTGTTGGCGTTATTTTAGTATACCAAGATTGTACATTGACGACACATGTTTACTTGCAAACTAGCCTAAAGGTTCGTTAAATAAGAGTGTTTTCTAAAAAGGACGGTAGAGATAAATATAGACTCAGCTTTGTTTATAGCTTCCTAAATGTAGTGTGTTTTCAGAGCCTATTATTCCAGAAAAATATATTGTGTACTATCTATTATCTGTTTTGCATAAGACATTTTCTTTGTTTGGCATTGCAGATAGTGAATATCTACTGCGTTGAAAGTAACCAAATGTTGAGTTACGAAATCGACGATTCGACAATGATGAGTACACTTCAATTATGGATTGAGCGAGATACCAAACTGGAAGTACACGAGCAAGAGATTCTTCTCCCGCGTGGTAACCATGCTGATCTTCAGAAGGAAGCTCTTCAGTGTTGGTCTCCTCCAGTAAGTAACCAGTATCAGTGTGTTGAAAACGACAATTCGTTCGAATGTCAAATATATGATGAAATACGGGTAAAAGTTATAAGTTTACATACAACTTTACATGAATACATTCTCTCTCTCTCATGGCCAAGTGGTGACTGTTATTAGTTATGATAATCTTTTTTAAATAAATAGTAAGTTTATATTTTATTTCGTAGATGGGCCATTTTAGTAACTATTGAGTTCCGCCAGTCTCGACTATACGAGTACAATGTTCGCAAACCTAACAAATATCCATTCTTCAGGTGGGATTCAAACCCGTAACCTCGTGGACTGTGGCCCAGCGCTCTAGTTCACATGACCATCGAGATTGGTTCACTGATTATGGGAATTAACACAGAAGAGGTAGCGCTGATTCAAGGCCCACGCCAGTCATTCTAACACTTTTTTTTGGTTCCATCATGCAAATGGCTGGCTGAGTGTCTAGCGGGTCTAGAGACAACATTTTGCATCTTTTCCAAAATTATGTGCTCGCCAAGGGACGGCCTCCCTCAGACTTGAGGCTAGGTTAAATCGTACATCCCAACAATCAAATAAGTAAATCAATTACTATACATCAGAAATAGAATTGTATAAAGCTGTAAAATTATGTAATATAAGGCAGAAGAAATTAGGCGCTTGTTCCACGTGGTATGCTGCCAGAAGGTGTTTGTTTTAAGGTTGGTGTTCGTTATACGAATTTGCAATGGTACTTCTACAAATTCAAGCCTAGGGAGTTCTTTTGTGTTGTAGTGAATAGGGATGGGTACTTGGATCCGAGAACCAGGTATCCGGATCTTGGAACCGGGTACCCGGTTCCTTTAGAATCCGGTTCCGCTCACCTCTAGTAGTAAAAAAGCAAATCTGTATGATTGAAACTCTTTTTGCATTGCATTTGCCACCCATGATTCGTAATAAATGATGCCTATTTTCGAGATTTCAAACGCCTATTTTCAAGGTTTTTTAATGCCTAAACAGCCTAAGCCAAAAGATACCTAAAAGCAATTTAATTTTTTAGGGCCTTGAGGAAACTTTGGCTCAGACCGGATGGATGATGATGGGATGATTGGTGGATGAAGAAAGTGCGAGAAAACGGGAGAACCCCGAGAAAATCCACGCATACGTTGTTTGGCTACCACAAAGCCCACATGACACGTACAGGGCTTGAATCGACGACCCCAAACGCCAGACGTGAGCGCTCTAACCTTTGAGTCACCGCGGAGGACATTTCTCCCTAAGAAATAATGTACGTTACAATTGATAATTTTTCAGGTTTTGCCCCCTATCTTTTCTACATTAGTTTTAATTGTTATTTCTTTCTTGTAAGGATGAAGAAGATTGGATAGTGAACGTCTATAGACGAGGGAAATTTGTAATCCCACAAACTCAGCCTAAAGTTCCTCAATTAGTGATTAAGATGGTGGACAACCCAAAAGCATTGTTTGAATATATTCATCAGAAAAGGAGTTGGGCACATGCTGTATTCTTTCTCAACCAAGAAGCTCTTTTGTATCAGCGATTCCTGCAAGCTCATCGAGTTAAAATGTAAGATGTTTCATTTATTTGTTATATATATTTGCATGTTTTTATTTTAAGAGAAAAAGAAAATATTTGACATAGTATATAAATCTTACTCATTGAGTCACGGCCAAAACAAAAAAATGGTACTCACACACCCACACAAAAATACTATTCTCCAGTCTTCTGACATCTGCATTGGAAATGGGAAAACCCCGGGAAAACCCCGAGAAAACCTACCCACATGGTGTTTGTCTACCACAAAGCCCACATGACATGTGGAGATCTGGAACGTCAAAGTGAAAGTAAGAATGGCGAGGCCTGAAAAAGAAAAGAATGTAGTCTGAAGAAGGCTCTGATATAGTGCCGAAACGTTTAGGTTTTGTGTGTGTGCGCGCGCGCGTGTACAAGAAAATGTATTCGTGACTCAGTGATTTTAAGTTTTATAGACTATAGAAGTAATGCATGATAGGATACAAATATTAATATAGTGTAATTGTTTGGGTACAGTTTTTATCCCCCTAATCGTTTAATAGCATTGTTTTCTAGTTGATATGCCCGCCCGTTGGTGCGGGGTCAAATATACTCAAAATAAGTTGGCAACACTGACAACTAGGACTGTTGGAGGGTGGGGACTTGCATGGTACTTTTTTTGTTGTGTCAAATAATGTTCATGCTAACTGGTGCGGATACGTCCAACTGTATGGGAGCCATTCGAAAATTTGAATTCCTCTACGATCTTTGCCAGTACCTATTATAAATGTTTGCAAAATGTGTTTTAAATCAATGAACGCGTGTAGATTTTTATAAGTAACCGACAGATACACGAATTATAATTTTTGTATATGTAGATACAGCTATTATTACCGTTTTGCATGTGCTCTTCTCGAAGACCAAAGACCTAAATCAGTAGAGGCTCGTACCTTACGGCGCATGGGGATATGGAGGTAACGTTGCACATATTCTCAGCCAACGGCACGAAGTGAGGTGGGGTGTTCAGCCCCACGTCTGACCGCCTTTACCTCCCAAGGTACTCAAGAATACCAAGAACATACTGGTACACAATTTGTAATGAAAAGAAAAGGATTCGGGAAGGTGTTGGCCAGGGTCTATGTTGAACCCGGCATCTGGTGTGGCTGAGCAAAGACCTCAGTCAGGATGGTCGACCGCTGGAATCGAACCCACGACCTCCCGAATGCTACACCACTGAGCTACGGCGGCTCGGTCAATTTGATAGGAGGCTGAATGCGTCAGGCATGGGAGTAATGAAGAAGAAAAGTCTCCAACGTTCTGGCCGGGATAAAAACCGGGTCCGCCCAATTCGTAGTCAGACGCGCTACCGCCTGAACCACTGCGACTCCTCTCAAGGTCTCTAGGACCAAAATTATTTGCTTCTAGTAGAAAATCGTGGTAAGTTCTTTTAAAACGTAGTTGTTGAAATTGAACAAATGTTTCTGGTTAAATCCTACTTCAGCAGCATCACTCATAGAAGCGCCATTGAAGTAAATATACACACTATTGTATGCTTTTTTTAATTTAAAAAAAAAACCGACAGATGGTAAAATAAGTAATGTGCCTTTAATTCATTGTAAGTGAAACCGTGATCATTGTTTACATAATATTTCACATGTTTATTTTCTTCTCCTAATAGGATGCATGTTCTCCAAAGAAATTCGTACTTGCATAAACTGACCCAAAGGATGATGATTGAACTTCAGCAATTATTAGCTCAATACCAGTTCTTCAGCGAATCACTGCGGTTAGATATTGCTAACTACGAAAAGCAAGTGCACAATAATGGGATAGGTAAGCATTTTAGTTTGCTCTTGTAGTGATCATTGAGTGCTTGCTTTCTTTCTTTCATTCATTCATTCAAGGTAAATATACAAGAGAAGGCGAATGGGTAACTGCGGACAAGCTGTTATATCGTTGTCAATCTAAAAGTAAAAGAATGTAAAAAGGGACTAACATTGAATATCTCGAATGTTAGTATACGCAGACGATGTAGATTTAATAGGGATGAAGCAAATAGGGGCATAACAGTTAAGAATGAGATCACAGAGAAAATAAATATAAATACTGGGGAGCATATATAACAACCAAGTACGAGAATACAGGAAAAATAAAAAGTAGCTTAGCATCGGGAAACTTATGTTTTTACTCAGTCCAGAAACTCGTAACCTCGCAATTAATGTCGAGAAAGTTGAAACTGAAAATATACAGAACGATTATTGTGCCGGTAATACTTCACGGTTGTGAAAGTACGGTCATAAATTGCGTATGTTTGAAAATAAGGCTTTGAGAAAGATATACGGGACGAGATGACCAGAGAATTTTGAAGACTTCCTAATGAAGAACTTCACAGACTATTGTTCACCCGATATTATAAGAATAATGAAATCACGACGGCTAATATGGGCTAATGTAGCTCGGATGGGGGAAGAACGAAGATTACCGTACATTCCATCGTGATTGGTAAACCGGATTTTGAAGAGACCGTTGGGATGACAGTGTTACAAAGGATCGAGGAAAGGCTCATGTTAACAACTGGTTTGATCTTGCCAAGAATAGAATCTAATGGCGAACGTTTGTGACTGCGGCTGAATAAGTATTTTCAAGTATTGCCAAGCCCATTGTCTGAGACCGTGTCGAATTGCGCACCGACTGATTTTTCGTCATTTTTGAAGGAGTTGTGTTTTCTGAGAAAGGAATCCATTACGTGTCCTAACTTGTTTAACACGTGAACAGACATTGGAGGTGGATCTCGATTCCAGTTTTGGTAAGTCAGTCACACATGTATCTGATTCCCAGGTTTCAACAGAGTCGCCCAATTGAATATGTTTTTCCAGATGGAATATTTGCAGTTCCACTTTTAGTCATCGTAATTATCGATTTTCTCTAAACGCTAATGAAACAGCAAATGGAACTATTTACACCAACAGATAGCTCGCATCAGCCGTTAGCTATTCTTTGATATATAAAACTTGCTTCGCGTCATAATTGTCAGAAGTCCCATAACCTACAAGCTCTTGTAAATTAAAGTACTAGTACCATAATTTACTTGTTTGTCGGTTTCGTTGGTAAATTTTATTTGAATTTTTTATACTGGATTAATGCCATTTATTTTCTATTATTTCTGTAGCCTGTGAAGAATTTATAGCTGCTTGGCGCACAAGTCAGAGTGATGCGGCAATGAAAGTAAAAATTCTGGCGCAGCGAGTGGGCCAACAGGAAACAAAAGCGAATGCTCTCAATACAAAGTCAATGGAACTGCAGAGAAGTCCGTTTTCAAAGACACGACAGCAAGATGTATTGGATACACAGTAAGATATTTTTTAATTAAATTACTTATGTGAAATATACCTAGTAATTAAAGTAAAACTTCCCATAACGGGTAGTTTCTATGACGGACAAAGCCAGCATGTGGTGGTCGTCGGTTTGGGCTTCTGCTTCAAATATTTCCAGATGAGACTGGTCGTCTTATCGAGGAGTAGTGAAGACAAGTGAAGACTTAGTTTGTAATCCCCTCCTCTGTTTTCAAGATCACTAAGAGTTGTCGCGGGTTCTTAGGAAACTTCACAATCACAACCAAAACTGGCAACGCTGTTACACACAATTGTCCTACTATTTTCAGCCTGACCCATAGATGCTTAAATAACATTCAATTTCATTCAGTTGTCCAGCTACTGGTGTCTTTACGACGCTGCACTGCAGTTCTGTTTACTGTACACACCAGTGTATGCATGCACACAGCACCATATTAATTGTACAGTAATTTATAGATAACAATTTATGGATAACATATTCAGACATCTTACGCAATACACTAACATTTAGAATCTTATCTGTAGCTCAGGCGTAGACTTTTATTAGATCACATTTGCTCGTAAAGTTAACCATCTTCGCACAAGACACTAGTTTGTTTTACTCAGTCACACACGTTACATTACTCAGATACAACCTAGCGGACGCCTCACTTTCGCTTTTTTTTGGAAATCCCACTTCTTTCTAAAAATTATATAGTTTCACGTAAAGTTCCATCTTCCGAAATCCGCATATCAGACACAAAACGGATTTTACGAATCAGAGGGCAATACAACACATGTCACGTCACTCACAACAAATTGTCACGCTGATATTACACTAACGTCAACCTCCTTTCTTTACAAGTACAACCCCCAGGAGTTTTGATTACTTTCAAAATTCAGGGACACGTTACCTTCAGACAGGAAAATCAAAAGCTTCAACCAGACCCACTTTTACCGACACAAAATAGTTTTCAGTTTTTAAAATATTCAGACTTCGAATCAGTGATAATCCAAGATGCAGTTTTAGAGACAAAATACACAGTAAATTCAAGAATAATCTTCATACCAGTAAACACTTCTTTGCCAAATCACATACTTTCACAATTTCAAGAAGGCTTTTTATTTATTTTTTAAAAAAATAGGATCAATGAACGGACATTCAGAATAACGTATCCAGTCCTATCTCTTTATCTAGCTACGATTCCCAACATACCATTTCGTATCTTATTTTTGCATAAGATTGCACAAAAAAAAAGATTCAAACCCATAACACACGGAACACAGTCTGATTAACCGAAACAGTACAGATACGATCAGATAAATAAAGGAACATCCACACGAAATTTCTCATCCTGACTGACAAATCATCCAGCGGCCGTCCATCCTTACTGAGAGTTTTCCAGTGTTTTTTTTCTTAGTCATCAGGCAAATACCGGGATGGTCCTACAAATTAGGCACTTGCCGACTTGCTTCCAACATCCTCTCCGCACCCTATCCCGGACTGAGCCTGAGATGCTTGAAAAAATATATATAAATAAACACAATAAAAGTGCTAAAAACTTCTAAATCCGTCTGAGAAACACTCATTCTTATATATAGTTGATTAGCGTGTGTAGTATATTTTTTTTATACGTTAGTTGTTACATATTCTCTAATTATGCTTTAGGCAGGAATAATAATAAAAATCGCTATGTTTCTTGCAGATTAGAATGTGGAGTAAAGGTGTATGAGGCGTTACGCAGACGTCCGAAAGAAGAAAGATATAAAAAAAGTGATAATGTAGAGATGGTGAAGGTTGTGTATAATTGTCTGAAGCAGCGAGACAGACTGCAGAGAGACAATGCTTTCAATCACCACTTAGAGTGAGTATATTACATAATTTCTTGTTGCCTACAATTTACAGAATAATAAGGGACAGTACAGGTGTAAAAATACGATTAAGAACGTATGACGTATTTAATTACCAATTTTGGAAATAGTACCTTGAAGTAAATACTTCCTTAGAAATAATTAAAAAGCTGAAAAAATACTATTCTTAATATGGAAGGAGGAAACAAAGAATATTTTCGTGAATTGAATGAAGAAGAATTACGATAATTAATAATACGTACCTTTTTAATTAACGATCTTTCTCCTCTCTTAACTGGGGAAATATCTCGCAAAACGCCTTTCCTCTCCAAGTGACGTCTATATTTTATTACATTTTAAATACTCCTATTGACCTATTCAAACACACCTATTGACCTATTGAAATACACCTATTTGTAACGGGGTGATCCACCGCTCACATGCGGATAAAAGTAAAAACTACGAGGAAGTATGTTTGCAGAACTGGAATATTACTGTGGTCGAGCGCAATAGATGTCGCCCGCGCATCAACTATGTCTATGTGTGTTTTCGTAATGGATTTTTGTTCAGAGCATGTGATTTTGAATCCATCCGCTAGGTAGCTCTGCCATAGGCGTCATATTCTACTATGGCATCTATGGCAGAGCCACCTAGCGGATGGATTCAAAATCACGTGCTCTGAACAAAAATCCATTAGTTTTAGCGCAGCCAGAAATGGGGAAGCGTGCTAAGTCTATCTATTATGAGGTCTATGGTAATGGTTTCTGAGTAGTTGAAACTACACATTTGTAGAAGGTTGTATGATGTATTTTAATAGCCCGAGCATTCATGTACCAAACATTATTACGAACATTAAACATACCTTTCGTTTATTGAAAAGGTAGTTTTTTATTAATCATTTTTTTCCTTTCAGGTACATGCAATTTCAGTGGTGGCTGAATACCCTTACGGGGTATTCCCACACAGTGGTATCAGTTCGAAACCTGCCTTATGGTTGTTTTAGGACTTAATAGGTGTTTCCTGTGGGAGTGATCATCTCTTTCGTGGGGGATTCCTTCCGCGGTTGCAAGCCCATTTGTGACCAAAAAAGGCATTTGTTCATTTCGTGTGGTGGTTATGTCAACCTGTTCATGTGTAGGATAATTCATACGTACGGCGAAGGTTACAGTTATCAAAAGAACCAGGACAGATATTATAAGCTTACTTTCTTATACGTTCTTTGAAAAGTAAAAATTGACCAATTACGAACCATTATATATATTGGCCATGACCAGAACAGTTATAAATGGTGCCCGGGATAGACAAAAGCTTTTTATCCCAGTGACATCGACGAATGGAACATAATTCTATTATATATTGACCTATTCGAACACACCTATTGACCTATTCAAATACACCTATTGACATATTCAAATACACCTGTTGACATATTCAAATACACCTATTGACATATTCAAATACACCTATTG
>JAGDQP010037173.1:3194-16764 GCA_022664845.1 Lepisma saccharinum | reverse complement strand
TACATGAATAACTCAGGAATTAAGACTTGAATAAAAAAAACGGGCCACACAGCGATATCAAGCGTATAAAACTGAGTTAGAACTGAAAATTTGGTCCACATTGGATTAGACTGGAAGTGGGCAAACGAACTTAAATATTTGCTCTGGAGTCTGTCTTTCAACACTAAGTAGTTACTCCAGTATAGTTTACATAGAGCTCGATGGTTAAAACTTTTAAATAAAAATTCTAACAGTGCCGATTCGTGTTCTTTTATTTTATTTATTATTGAACTCGGTTGATTGTTATAGTGAATATCGAGACCAATAACAATGAAGCTGTTTCAACAGTGAACATAATAGAAGATCCAAATTTGCAAGTACAGAAGCCAATGATATGAACTTCGTACGAATCAGGGCTAATCACCGCGTTTATATGAAACTGAACCAGAAATCGATCTGCTAACCCTTTCTTACAAACTACAACCGATTTTTTAATTTTTTTTTTTTTAAATATGATCTGCTATTCCCTTTCAATAATATTAAACCCATCTAACATCCTCGCTGAATGAATCCTTTATATTCGATACAAGAGCTGATTGGTGAAAGATACGCTTAATGATTTCTTCATTACTTCAGAAGTCTTTCCTGTTTCACTCTTATACGTATCTCTGCCTGCAATGACCCTACTTCTTCATTTCATCCTCTTTTTGGGGTTTATTTTTGTTTGTTTGTTTTGTTTTGGTAACCACTATTACTGTTGGTAATTGTACCTTCATCATCATCATCAGTTCGGGTTTTCTTTCCTCGTTTCTGTGTGTGTTCTGCCATTTCTAAAGATAATGGTTCTTCTTGATTTCTTCCAGGTTCTTTTAGTTCACAACTTCTTTCTCTAATGGCCCTCATATCGACTTCTAAAGTTATTTTTTTTGCTTCCTTACTACCACCCTTCATCCTCCTTTCATCCACCTAACACAGTCTCTTATACTCTACTCTCCTTTCTTTCTAGGATAGAATCTAAAAGCTGAACCAATACGTATTATTGACGTTTCAAGTTGTTTGGCCGTCATCAACAGCTGAAAAAAGCTTGCGAAAAAAAAGAAAAAAAAAAAAACAAGAACTCTCGAGGAATCGAACTCAAAAGTAAACCATACAAGAAATTGCCTAATTTTCTTGACTTTTATTTTTATCCTTTTCAAGATGTACTTCATGCTCCTCCCACCGGAAAACAAAAGTGTGAAGAAGTACTTGACATATACCAACACTTAAGTAAAGAAGAAGAAGAAGCAGGACGATTCGTCAACACATTGTATCAGACACAATGAGTGTTTGTTTCTCTGAATTGTCACTATTCTCTTTCTAGGTATATTTGTACTTACGTCAAGTGAAGTGATTGCTAAGCATTCATTAAGAATCTTGGGAATATTTTCTAGATAGTTTATGTTTCGTTGGCAGTACAACTCAAGTTCACAACAAGGAAAGAATGTTTCAAGAGTTTATCTTGACAAAGACAAATCAGAAAGAAATTGTTTCAAATATACTAGAGATTCAAAGTAATATGATATATTAGAACGTAAGCATGCTGTTAAATTAATCTAATCGTATATAGTATTATTTTCAAAAGTTCGTATTCGGGTTGGAGGGGTAACGGGGCAGAAACAGCGGAGGTTATTATGTTGCTATTTTCCTTGTTCTTTCTCTGTATGTCCGTAAGTGTTGCTAGCTCCTTAAATCTCTTTGCTTGATAATAATGAAGGAAGTGCTTTCCTGCATGACCTGTCCCTTGATAACGAATCACGTATCGCTGTGCGCAGCCGGCTAAACGAAATGAAACGTGGCAACAGTGTGTCATGATATATACCTAAAACATCACAATGTATCCATAGCAACGGATTTCACAAAATTACTATTTTCTCAATCTCGTTTTAAGATCTCTTCTTGTACATTTTTTCCCACTTCTGATGAACTATATTTCAACATTACTTGTATCCCCCTTAGAGTGAGTAAGCGATTTTGGTAACTTAAGAACGAACTTTGGCGGGTGCGGGAATAGACTGAGTTGTCTCGATGAAATTACTTTAACGAACTGAGCTACACAGGATACAGCAGAAAAAAAAATCAGTAAACAAGAGATTATCGTAACACATTGTGAACAAAAATGTGTATATGAAGTGTACTTGAAAAATTAAGTGTAAAAGAAGCATTGAAAGTTACTTCCAGAAAGTTACGGTTAACTTCTCACACTGCTTGTACACAGTATTTACACCTTTTCATTCACAAAACTAAAGAAAATCTAACAAGAATGAGTGCCCAAAAGTGTAATTTTTATACAATATAATTTTAAAATGATTGTCATAATTTGACGTATTTACACAAGATCGAATCTAATTTTTCATTGTTGTTCTACTTCTCGTTGGTACTTTGGAGATAAGAAACTCAAGAAAGTATATAAGAAATAAAATTCTTGACTTATGAGCGTTAAATTCTGGACGTCTGGCAACCCTAGGCTGCTTACGTCAGATGAGTGGTAATGAGCACGCTTATGACGTAAGATAAATCCGCTATAAGAGTATCGTGGAAGTTAGCACCAAATTCTAATTTGGGCAGTTAGCACCCGTGGCAGTTGCAATGGGGTCCAAATTTTAGTTAATCCTAATCTTCGATATTTTAGGCATCTAATAATGCAATAAATCAGAACGATTTCAATCAGATGTAGTATCTACACTCTAGCCTTTATTGCCATCACAACATAGGACAAACCGCATTTATCGTTACACAATGAGCTTGTTCATACTCAGAGCAAACTTATATCCAAGCCTCAAGATTATTAACCTAAATATATTTACCGAGCGCATGCAGGAACTCCTCCTAAAACCTTCGGTGACAGCAAGTCACCATTAACATCTCCAAATCTTGTTGATATTGTTGACTGACAAGGTAAATATATAAATAAGGTATCCCATTCTTTAAGTCCAAGATATATAGAAACATCAAGTAACCAACTCCTTATAAATCATTAATAATATCAGCTACTTTCTGCTCACATCAGCAGTTAGCACGTAAAGTTAAAGAGGAATAAGTTACATTCAGTTTTAGTTTCCACCTGGGAAAAATTCAATTCAAATCATTTTGATTTATTTATGGCTTTTAAGGCAACTTTTGTTCAGGCCTGCCTGATAAAGAAAAATGGTGCTTCTGTATCTAGTAAGGATAATATCATACGAATATATGACATCTATATTTTCGAATTTTTATACGGGAAGGAAGGTTATAACTGATCAGCTTCAATCGCCTGTAATATCCTAAAAAGTACTCTCCTTACTAGAACGGCTGACAGTTTATCTTGTGACCTTGGTGCGAATGTTTAGACTCTACTTTGGTTGTTATTTGTTTTTAGGATGAAGAATTAACCTTCAAATTTTCAATACAAAATCAACTTTTGTGTTTGTTCAGGTGTATTAGTTCACCTTATAGTTTCTTGTGCATATATTCTATTTTGATATATTGATTTATGCTGCTCACCATCGCAAGCATTTTACGATGCTTCAGCAATATATTCTTCTATAAAGTTACCGTAGCGACGGCGCGCGTCTTCTTTTGTTCATATTCTGGCGCGGAAGAGAAAGAAAGAAAGATGAGATTCCGTACACCGGGAATATCTGATCTTATTTCCATATAAAATTTATCCAATAAAGGCAGCAATATATTACTTTGTTGAATGAATAATGTTACCCAGATATTAATTATAAGTTAACTACTTAACTTAGAGGTATTATCATTATCATTTTTATTATACTGTAGTATAGTTTGGGAGGAGGGGGAACGTGGGAGGAGGCTAGAAAACTAGAAGAGCACTGAAGAGGAAGATAGAGTACAAGAAAATGCCCATTAGCTCTTGGAAAGACATTCTAAAGCTGCCTGCGGATTCTTATTGTTTTCTAGCGGAGGGATATTGATCCAGCCATGTTGCGGTTTCATAACGAGCCTAGCCCGCGAGGCAATTAATCATTTGACTGACAAAATGGCTCTAGGCTTTTCTTTACTGAAGATGAAAATCAAGACACCAAAAGAGATACGTTAAGGAAAACTCACAGAGATAGACGCTTGAAATGCTTCTCTCTCTCTCTCTCTCTCTCTCTCTCTCTTCCTCTTCCTTTGGTTTCTCTAGATCTTCACCTAGTTTCCATTGGAGAAAGAAAAGAGGTGAAAAAAAAAATACTAATGCTGAATAAAAGTTTCTCTGCATCTTAGTTTCTAAAAGATATCCATCTCTATCTTCCTTTGGGAAAATGTTTCGTCTTCACCCTTTTCCGTATCTTCTTTCCTTTATGATATTAGATCTCACCAAGCTCTATTCTCTCGTATTTTTATTCTTTAAAATACTTCTGGTTCTATCTTAGTGGTTAACGCACTTGCTTCCGATGCGAGTGGTCATGAGTGAAATAACTGGTGGGTGCTCTCAATTTCAATGTTGGACCAAGTGGTGAATTACTTGAATTAAGAATTGATGGACTCCAGTCACGAAAGCCATACATACATGGGCAATTGTTGCCCTGATCACTCTTTAATCGAAAGCTGGGTGGGAGGGCCTAACCAAAAGTTAGTTTAGTTGTTTTTTTCTTTTTAGTGGTCCTCTCAAAAAATTGTTACCCTCTGTTAATTTCATTGTCCGTGCTATAAACTTATGTTGGTTGTTTTGTTTTTTAAAAAAACAGTGTCCTTTGCTGGATCTGAATAGATACTTGTGTTCTAATGGAGCATATGGCTTTTAAGGACCGTGTTAATTACTGTAAAGATCCGAGTACTTTGTATTGTAACCCTACTCGTCGCTTAATTTCACTTCCACGAAAATTGGGCTATACGACTTTACCACAAGCCCCGTCAAAAAGAAAAAAAAACTATATATTTGGATTTGTGAGGTTCATACAAACACTGTACTTAACTTGTGGAACGTGGCTCTACTTACAAGCTGTATATCAAAACACTCAAGAAGTTTAGAGAAGCCTTTAGGAGGGAAGAGGCCGAACAAGAATCTGGAAACAATTTACATTCACCAAGACATTACGCGACCACACACAGCTTTGTCGACAAATTGGGTGAATCCGCAAAATTCATTACTCTGTGCTCTCCTACCTACCGTATCTAGCCCGGATCTGGTGTCCTTCAACTTGGAATTCTTGGTACCGCTGTACGTGATAATTTCGTTCTGTCTTTGGTGTATTCCTGTACCCTTGCATCGTACTTTTTGAATTCATCATAAGTCCATCATGTGTTTTCTTACAATAGTTTATTCTTGAAGGACACCAGTTTTCACATTTCACGTTCCCATTACCAGTACGTTCATTCTATTCTTTCCCTAGACTCTTGTGTTTCCGTTAATATCTTATATAAGAGACAACCTCTTTCGATTTGGTAACATGTGCTTTTTTGCTAAGATCAGATTGTCAGTCCAACGCCCAACTCCTCTAAGAGGACCAGATTCCATCTCCTCTTTCGTTCTGTGATTTTCCGTATGAGTTTCATACCCTACCTTCCGGGACTTACCATGGTCTTACTGTCAGAGGGCAGAGTGAGAGAATGGAAGATTTATTTTCCGAAAGAGTTCTGTCATAAGAGACGCATACAACTTCTTGACAATATTTTTAAAAGTTAAATCCGCACGCTACGCTGAAACAAAGGGAAAATGATTGAAGATAACTAGACTTGCCTGGAAGGACCTGCCGCTTCGGCAAAATAGCAATGATAATGAATTGCATTTAACTATTTGAGAGTAGATGAGAATTAAAGAAAGAGAAAATATATAGCGAAATACACTACGCAAATAAACATGCGCCTAAACGAAACTTTCCACTTAAATTTAAGTGTCTTTCTTAATGTATTCTATTGACAAGTCATGTCGATCACTTTGGCTCCCTTGATGATCACGACGCACGGTCTTCCATATCCCAGTGGACAATTGAGCGATTCCCCCTTACTCACTCGTGTAAATAACATGCATAGTATAAGCACAAATATTAACTTCCAGAGCATAGCGTTAGGCAAATGGACCAATAGAATGCCGTCTATTGTCAGAGTTAGCTGTTGCAGCTTGTACCATTATCCAGAAGCAATCTGAGTATACATACCATTGTCCAAACTATAGTGTACCAATGTATGCTCCAAATTGCTCCATTACTTAGGAGCACGTTGCTTCACTCAATGCTAAGAGGACTAATACATAATGTCTGGTGTTCAAAATGGATTTGTCTCGTTACTCATGCCCCTCCCCGTCTTTATTACTCAGATCAATCAAGAGGTGCTTTCAATTATATAGTTAAACAAGTGGGAATTATTTGTTTCCTTAAAACGGAGAATTGGAACAAAATTAATAAGTGAATTGTTGGAAGGTCTTTGATCAATATTGCAATTTCACGGGTGATGTAATTTATAAGTATGAACCAATTTATTAGGAAAGGCTACTATTGTTGGTCTTTGCGTCCAAGATAGGAACGAAAATTGCTTGACGGTACACACACATGCTATTGACGCTCAAAGTTTACTAACTCTCATAAAATTTCTTTTATAAATAACTTCGGAATGGATTAACCAATTGGAGTACAGTTTCTTGTAACTGAAAGATAAGTTAACTTCCTGCAAGTTGCAGCAAACTGTAATCAGATCGGCCTACTCATTCGGAAGTTATGGAAAGAAATTTTAGGAACATGAAAGAAATTTTGGCTCCGATTGTCGAGTATAACCAAGACTAGACAATCGGGAAGAGCTAAACAGTAGCTTAAAAGTCATTAAAATTATATGCTACTAATAGAAACATATGGCGATTTTATGGCAAAATCATGTATTGGCAGCAGCCCCAATCTTGTTTATGTATACTATGATTTCAATCTCACAAAGAGACTACCAATATTCATACTATGATTTGTTCAATGTTGAAGCGCCAGGCAGAAAGGTTTCAACATAGAGAAATACCTATTAGCCAATCACAAATTAGCTTTCAGTCATATGGTACAATAATAAGTGCAGTAAGTGTTCACAGCTCTTAATTAACAACAATTTCCAAGACGAAAATGGCCTTAAATCGGCCAGAAGTCCGCCTGTAGGGCCCTGCGGGTCAAAGGCACTTTATACGTTCAGCGCAGCTCTTAATAGTTACAGATCATGGTTACAGTTGAAACCTTGATCAGCTCTTCCGGTCGCACGTCTAACGTTAGAAAAATCCCATCACTTCTTAACCAATCAATTGACTTAGTCGAAAGAAAAGTTAGTTCGACTTCTTCTTTGAGAGAAGGTGTGGGGAGATGGTTTTTATGCAAACGTCCTGTGAGAAATTCAACGCTTACGACCACCTCGAACGCCCTTATGGAGATATGAGTTTTCAGTTTAAAGATTGGCTAATCACTAACCCAACGATGAATTTGACATAAGGATTTGAGATACTCAGCGAGAGTGTATTAAAAATATATATACAAATGCACACTCAGTAATGGCTAACGAAAGAAAATCATCTCAAGGCTTCCTGTGAGTGAACTTTACAACAGAAAATATGTCAAGATATTAAACTAACAATAAAAAGTAGAATTGATCTAATCAAGTATGATAAAATTTTGGGAATAAAGAATAATATATATATATATATATAAAGGTGTATCATAGTATTGTACGTGGAACAACTATACAGACTAATTAATAACACCCAAACAGAAAGAAAAGTCATACAAACATGGATCGAATAAAACTTCACTTATTTAGATACTGAGTTTCCAACTTGGAGCTTAAAATCTACCCAATACAATGGAAAGTAAAAATAATATTTCGCGATAAATCAGAAATTTTATTCACAGTTTGCAACATTGCATTATGTGCTTCATTTATAACTAGCGAATACCAAATATCAAATAATCCGCCGCTTAATTACTTCAAAAATTGAATTTAGTACCAGGTTGGCAACACTGAAAGTTCGGTGACAGAATTTTAGCTCCAGATTTCCTTCGTAATCATGCTAATCAACTCCCAGTGAAATCATTTCTCATTTTTATCGTGAAACATTCACTTTACTTACAATTGTTGGAGGTCAATTTGGGGCTCCAGTATCTCGAAAATGAAATGAAATTCGAGTCATGTTTATTTGAACATTTTACCTGGCTTTTATGACCGGAATTGTCTGTCAAGCTTTTCCCACAAATTTATAATTATGTATGTCATGAGGTGAAGATCTAATATAGCTGAGAACCAAGATGTATTAGTTTCTCGGAGAGGGAGAAAAAGAGAGAGCAAGTAAGAAAGAAAAATAAGAGGAATTGTCCAGAAATGGTCCAGAAGGCAAATAACACTTTAGAAAAGAGAGAGAGAGAGAAAGAAAGAAAAAGGTAAAGCTACTTGATCAACTACCTACAACTAAAGAACTGAACCTTGTCTACCAAATTCACCTAACCTAGACACTAGAAAAGAAAATTCGTTTTACGATATTATTATTATTTCTTGATTATACATTTATAATTTTTATACATAAAAATAACAAGTGAAGTGCAACTTCACCAACTGCCCCTTGTCGAGCCGCCACTGAAATTAAGAAAAATATACAACGTTGTTTCTTGATTTGGCAAAAGCACAACGTTGAAACAGTTGTCTCTTTTTATGCACTGAGTTAATTAGTATAAAATTAATATGCAAATTACAACAAATGGCAAAGTTTTATCTTTAAAAGATGTCCTGAAATATATAATGTTTCTATTGTAATATCAAGAAATATCTGAATCATACGAAACATTAATTGTGAAAAATAGAAACGTCTCCCTATATTTTGATATTCATTTTAAAAATTTAGTAGCAACATTCTTTTTATTTTCATTATCTTGTGGACCTCAACGATATTTCTGAATGTATTGAATTAAAGATAGTGTTTTTATTTTCTTATCAAATTTGGGGCCACGAAACAACTTTGCAAGGAAGTAAGACTTCTTCAGTCGCATCATAAAATAAGCCCTAAGGTGATGTGAATATCGATAAGAGCTCGTGTCACCACAGAAAAGAACGAGAAAATAGCCATATTTCCGAAACGGCCACATGAAACAGTTGTTTGAATGTATACAAGAAAGAAAAAAAAAAGCATATATATGACAAGTTCTGTTTAAAGGACAAAATTCTTTTTTTTTCTTTTTCTTCTTCAAATTCGTCTTGAATTTTTAAGAACCCTCTATGGCCAAATATACAGACACACACATTTACAATATGTGAGTAAGGGAAAGCATACGGTATTTGCTTGTACATGGATCAAATTCTCGACGTGGCTTCATCACAATATATATCCAAGTTTTCGGCTAGGATCCATCGGCAGCGGATGAATTATGCATTTAAGGTCTCTTGCGTCTGCGAAGTCCAAATGCTGTGTTTCCAACCTCATAAATATTTCTCCAGTTTCTAAACCACGTTATTTTTTTTCTCTTTCTCTCCTGCTTCTTTCTTTTCTTCAAAAACCGAGTTCCTGCTTAAAGACAAGGGAACAACGTAACCCAGAGGCCTAAAATAAACACTTAAAGAGGACGCGACCGGAGAGGACTAAAGAAGAGAGGCGTGGACGAAACTGTCCAACCAAGTATTCTCTTCACTTCACCGAAGAATAAAAGAAGACAAATTGTTTCTTAAAGGTAGAAAAATATTTATTTTTGGATATTTCCATTAATGATAAGACGAATAACAAGTAGAGACAATATTCAATCATTTTGGAACGTAGACAGTAAAGCCGATCTATTTGTCTTTCAAAAATACAAGGGTAATTCTTGTTCAGCCATTAAAAAAACGAAGTTCAGTATCGATACAGTATAATATTCAGAACTAGATGTATCACATGTTGACTCCTGCAGCCAAGTGACATTGAGGAATTAAAAAAAAAAAGTTCGAGGTAAACTTTTATTACATAACCCGGAATATATGTAACCTAAATTTGTCATATTTTGTACATTGACATATTAAGATCCATTTTTGTTTTTCGATACAAAATATGATAAATTTGGGTCACATAAATTTCGTGTTATATATGAAAGATTTATCTCGAACATTTTTTTTCTTCAATGTTACCTGTATCACTTGGCTTCTGGACTTAACAAACGATCTCATCTTCCACTATTTTTGTAGGTAACTTGTCCAGGTAAAAGAGTAGAAGTTTAATTGAGAGTTTATTTATTACCAAGCTACCAAAATAAAGCTGATTCCAATTAATTGTGTAAAAATATACTTACACAAGATTCAAAGAAGATTGATGTATATAATATTTTAAAATATTTTATTTGGGTAATGATCTGCTAATCGACAATATTCAGGTTCTATCTGTAGTACTGTCGCGATAGACAGGAATGAAAAATTATTTGTTTTTAGTTCCATGTTAGAATTAAACTTTGAACTTCTTTATTTCTCATATCGCACAGTCTGGAGTGAGAGTCGAAAAACCCTTGAAAAATCTCTGTCAGAATATCTGGTTGCTGGAATCTATCAGAGGAACTTTCAAATGAAAACCAGTGCTATACCAACTGAACTAAGACACTCGGTAGTTTGTTCTTTCACTTTGAATTCTGAAAGAACATTAGCAGACTAACTAGATTTCAAATAATTCTTGCACTTTTTATTGATTTCTATTATTGTATAATTTCCACAGTGTATAAATGTATTGATAGCACCTGTGGGGTATTCACAATATAATCGACAGAAGTAGCTTTGCTTTACCGCGATTAGTTGTATTTAGTATGTAATAAAGTTCATACATGTAATCCTGCATTATGTAATTTCAAGGAAATCAAAATAAATAAATAAATCACACAAGCTATCTCTGCTAAACAACTGTTTTTGTAATCTTTACAGCTAAAGCTGAAGGCAGGAACTGTTTTCTGGTAAATTTTAATAGAAACGACACATTACATTATTATACCGTATATTACATTACACTTTTCTGGTGTAATTACATTATTATTATTTATTTACCTCACTACAAGTAAACTCACTATAAGTGGACTCACTGTAAGTAAACTCACTATAAGTAAACTCACTATATTGGAAAAGAAACTCACTACAAGTTTCTTTTCCAGTAAAATTTCTTAAGTTAAATATTGCATTAAAATATCACCTAACCATTCATATATCTTCTTAATCGAAGATAAACACAACTAAAACGTCATCATTTTTTAAATACACAATTGAAGAGTATAATGACAAACATTTGTAAAATATTTTGTAATTATTTTGTCACTCGTGCATATGTGCGGCTGGATTAATACCTTCAGCAAGAATGGAGTGAAATCAGTCAAGTGACGAAGAGATTGATACGATAAGACGACGCGGCGGGATGGAAATGGCTAGTTTTGCACGATCCCTCGCACAAAGTCTATTTAGAAAGTCAAATTCTCTGTAAAACAAATTTTCGTTCATTTTAAATCCTTCTTATTAGCCCGATTTGGCCCCAAGGGAATTATCAAATTCAATTATAGAGACTTGATCTCACAATAGAAATAGATTAAATGACAAAGGATAGGGTAAAAAATAAGAAGGAGAAGAACCAGAAAAGTCGCCTTTCATACGACATCCATGGAGGGAAAAAATAAAACTTGAAAGCTCTCAATACGAGTTCTATCTCTACTTTTGTTCCTTATTTTCTCGAAAATAAGACAACAATAAGAAAGACAAACACTGTCGAAGCCCTATTATCGTCATCATCATTGCTTTCTATGCAGGAATAAGGGCAATACACACACGAAAACACATTCATCTTGTTTAAGAGAAGAACGAAAAACGGAAATTGAAATCGTTTGGTTGTTGGCAGTAAAACCTGTGACTGTTCCAGAGAAGATACCATTTATCTTCTCTTCTTTGCTTCAAGCCTTCCGTACTTGAGCAGCTATCAGATCATATCTCCACACACATACATGCGCGCTAGGGCGTGGGGGAAAGAAAGGAGTGTAGTGGTGAATCCCTTTTAAGGATAACTTGCCAAAACGGATTCTTATGTAGCTGTTTTTCTGTTCTCCCAGCCCCCCCCCCTCCCACACTGCACACACATTTTCTGCCGTTCTATTAATTTCTACGTTTATATGCGAAAATCACATCTTATTAACTGAATTCTTATAAATATGGAATTTAAATTAACATGAATATAACAAGCACAGTCACTTAATTCCAAAGAAAATTAACACAGATGCAAATTCCTGGTCAAGCATGGTCTTGAATGTTAAAATATATCTTCTAAGCATGTTAGTACGTCACATTGTGAACTAGAAACCATCACCTAGTAACTGTCGGAGCAATGTACAAGTGCCCCAATAGCTGCTACATAAAGGTATTTATGTTGATCCTCTAACGTATAGTTGCAGTCAAAACCAAACGTCCATATGTTTCCTATAGGATTTACGGTCGTTTAGTTTTGATCGCGACTATACATTCCTCCAGCACGATAGACATTTTTCACACATTCACTGACACGCCGTCAATGATGATTTATGGCGCTGTTCACTGAATCAGTACAAAGTACGAGTGTATTACCACCTGTCGACATCTTTTAAAAATACTCACAGCTATTTCTTGTGATCCCCCACCAGATTTGTAACCTATTTACTGACATTTCCTTGTATATAAACATTATATCAGACGTTCTATCAGATGGGGTAACTTACGTGTCCATTTTTCGGACTATACCCTGGTTAGAAGCAGCCAGTGACGTACTTAGAGGATAGGTCGGGCGAGTCTGGACCCCTCAAATTTTAAAAATTTAGTGCCAGACATACCTTGCAGCCCTCCACCCGGAAGACCCTGGATCCCTCCCAAAACTATTTTCTAGATAAGTGCCTGGAGACAGCGGAAGATGAAACTCAACGACTACCAATTTCAACAACGCACTAACAGAAAAAAAAATGCATGATAAGCTTCAGAAAGGAAATAACTAAAAAGAAATAGAACACATCTACGGGTCCTTATCAGCAAATCATGGCGGAAATAACTGTAAGTTGAATAATTGTAAACTTGAGAATAATGAGCATGTTTCTAGCAATCATTGACATTAATCGTGAAGAATCGACTATTGTATGCCATTTACTGAAATGATTCGTGAACCACATATCGTCCCGCCATTGTTTTATGGGTAAGAGGATGGGTAATATATAACAAGTTCGTAGTCCCACATAATATAAACTAAACTTAGTTAAGCATATTATCATTTAATGTTCCCGACATGTTCACATTATTTTTCAGTAATGTTAATTGAGGACGATAAAATATGCCAAAGGTGAATGATTCATGGTGTTGATATAATACGGTTCAAGCGTCCAAAAGGTACTTTTATTAATACGTAAAAGAGAAGCACTTTCCTTTAAACATTGTAGAAATCTGATTCATAAAAATAGATACTGATAGGAATGAAAAACACACACATTAATGGATACTGAGGGGAAGGCCCTATCTCCTAGAGAGTACGTTTGTCATGGCCATCCATCTTGAAGTACGCCATCTTGAATTTCGATCGATTTTCTATAAAAAATAAATAAAGTCATGTATTACGAGAAGGTGTATCTGTAGAAAGATGTCAACGAGTAACAAATAAATTTAAACAAATGACCATTAA
>JAGDQP010037172.1:0-18738 GCA_022664845.1 Lepisma saccharinum | reverse complement strand
GTCAAGAGGGTCGAGAAATAGAAAGAAAATCCTAAAATAGAGTTGTGAACAAAGAAAAGTAGAAATTGAGTTTTGAACAAACACCCAGTGGCGTAGATAGGGAGGGTATAAGGGATATATCCCCCCTTGACTATACCTTTATGAACTTGGATGGAGAGTATTTTCAGAGGAAAAGAATTAAGTTATGTTTGGAAGCATATAATTGTTAGTTAAAATATAAAAATAATTATAATGGTGGTAACAGCACTATATCTTATTTCCGTCTCGATATAATTGTAATTTTATACTACAGAAACAGACAAGGGTCGTATTGTACATTTTGCGTTGTAGTTTCACGATTAGGTATATGTGGTAAAAAACCTTTAGGACAACTACTAAAAAAATTTTTTGACAATCATGTCGATAGCGCAGAGAGTAATGAAGAATGTAGTAATTCCTGTGCTGATAGTGCTAACGAGAGTAGAACAGAGAAAATTTTGAAACCATTTAAAGCAGTTATTTTCTACGTAGAGGAGAAAGAACTTTAACAGACGTCCTCATCACATTAGATATGAATTATAAATTAAAATTACACACATTCGAAATTTCACTAGTAAGATCTAATGTGATCTTTCAGATCATTAGGGTGAAGATAAACTTTTGGTAAAATTTATATTCTATGGGCAATGTTAATAACTTTTGATTTCGGCCCGTCACGATTATACGAGGGCAGCGCATGTTAAATTTCACAAACATTCATGTCCCAGGTAGAATTCGAAAACGCAACCTTGGAGACGCTAGCCTAATGCCTCATACCAAACGACCACCTCTCGGCTATAAGGGGAGAACAGTTCAACCATTAATATCAATTATTGAAATTTGCGATAAAGTTCCAATTGAGGAATTTTGGCCTGACTAAATGCAGCTGAAAGATTTTCTGCATTAGCGGATGAAACTTAATGTCACCTACACGGATGGATCTTTTTCTCTTAATTACGTCAATGATGAGTATGATATCTTCTTAAAAAGCAATTTATTCACGTGACTCAGTAATAATCTGGCAGACCTTCCCCGAACGTGGTGTTGGCCGGAAAGTTGTGGAGAAATAATATCGGGATTTAGCGAAAACAATTTGTCAAATCTGATAAATTTTGGTGTTAACTACAAGATCTTAATTTATTAAGAATATGATGGAGGTAGCAATTTGCTAAGATATAATATTCGAGACATACTGTAACACTACCATGCTGTGATTTTTGTATATTGTAAAACACATTCACTCAATGTGGGACTATTTAAGACCATTCATATTCGACTGACATTGAATTTTTACGGATCAATTGGAACACTTAAATTTTATGTTCCCTTACGGAAAGCGCATTCTTGTGGGATTATGGAGAGTGCTATGTCACCTATAGGTTATAGCATAAAAAAATTGAAGTATGAGAAGACAGATATAAAAGTATAATGCAATACGTGATTTTAAAGAATTAACCTAATTTGTGTTTGACTTTGAAGCAATTATCCAGATTTCTTTATCGAACAATTTCACAAACTTACACTGAAGGCATGTAATGAATTTAATATATTTATAACTTATTTGCTATTTTATTCTATTAAATTAGCATCTCGCAACGATTATACGTTGTGCAAATTCTTACAAAAGGAACGCTTTCACTTATAGAAGCTATGAATCATGCCAAAGATGCTGCTACAAAGTTTGAAATGGCTGAAGTAAATTGCCTGAAGGAATACAAAGCAAGTTGCACTATATTTGAGTTTGGAAGAATCTATGAAAATAGTTTCAAAAATCCAGAAAATGAGGTCTAATTACAGTATTAAACATGTTCTTTCACGTATGTATCCCGAATTTTTCTTACGGTTTTCACGGATTTGGGAGCGGTTCAAACTGGACTTGGATATGAAATTAGATAACGAATACAACGTCTTTAAAATTACACCGACAAACTTTTGGAGGTGATTCCTCGCATCAAAACAAGACGAATTTTCGAAATATGTATAGTTTCGAAGCTACAGGGTCCCGAAAGCGTGGAAAAAAGAACTTCAGAGCTTCATATATCGAACATAACGAAAAGTAGAGCTGATGCGGCGTGGTTCCATCAAAGACTTTAAATCTGCGCTATCCCAAAATGCATATTTCAACATTCCGCATGGGTGCACAAGGGATTCCCCAGAGGAATTAGGGGATTCCCAGAAATTCTCTGAAGTGAAGATGGTCAAAATGTGCTTGGATGGGACAGTTTTCATCAGGAAACAATAAATCGTTTCCACCAAGTCGATATCTCAACGAGATCCCATACACCGAACGATTTTCTAAGTAAATCCGTGGTTACATAACAAACAGGAGTAAGAATTGGATAATTTCATAGAATGTTTTATTTGTAAACTTGTAAATTGTATGGGCCATGTTTAGTAATTTTGACTCCGTCCCGTCACGCTTATAAATGCGATGCTAATTAAAATTCACGACCATGCCCCAGCCGGTATTCGAACCCGGGACCTTTGAGTCGCTGGCTTAGCACCCCAAACCTGACGACTACCAGGCCGGCGAATGTTTTATTTATTTAATATGAAAGAGATTGAGTATCATTGCCCGATTGGATGCTGGGGATGACGTGTGCCATCTTTACTCATATGGGAAATCTTTTAATTCATGCTCATTTCGACGTACCTCTAATTCAGAAATATTGCGGACCCACCCCCTAACTTCCTTCAAGGAATCCCTTGCGCGCCCATTGCGGAATTTTGAAATCTGCATAGTCAAATGGAGTAGGCCTAAAATGTTTGAGGCCACCACGATCTATCAGCTCTACTGTTTATGGTGCTAGAACTATGAAAATCTTAGGTTCATTTTCCCACGCTTTCGGCACCCTGTAGCTCCGAAACTATGCATATTTCGAAAATTTGACACAGGAACTTTCGTTTTGTTTTGATTTGAAGAGTCACCTCCATAAGCTTGTTAAAGTAATTTTAAAACACACTGTATATAACTACCCCTAAAATTGTTCTAAGTTTACAAATAAATCGGAATTTGGGAGAGGCCCGCACCCTCTAAACTCTCTACTTGGATAAGTCAGTGAGCTGTATGAAAGAATATGGGTCTAGAAGAACTAATACAGTCAAAATCAACTTCTTGAAGCAGCTATCAGAAATGATAGTATATTACACAAGTGTTATCTGAGGCTTTAAAATAAAGAAACTGAACACGAAAACAACACCCCTACAGTTAGTAGAATTTTAAATTTTCTTTGTATACAAAATATTCTACACTAATTGCGACTTTCGAAAGCGAAACTAATGAAAGTGTAATGGAAACATAACAGATTTCCAAACCTTTCAAAAGTGCTTCAGATTTTGTACCACCTGCACCCACATTTACGACGAAGATTATATTTTATACTCTGAATATATCTTTGAAAAATGCAAATTTTCATATGTGGCTGAACGAAATGGTTGTTTTAGAAAAGAAAACTCTCATCAAGGTGAGCGTATATGAGCATCAGTAAATGTTGATCGAGAAACTCTTCTTGACAAAATCTAACCTGATGTTTCAAATATGTCTAAATTTGTATTAGAATTATAACTGAATTAAGAAAACTGTGCGGATATAATATATTCATGCATTTAATAGTCTTCCGCACAATATTTGTGCATTTCTAAATTATAGAAAATAGCAAACAGAAAATTATATTTTTTTAATAAATTTGTTGGGTTGGGTTGCATGTTTTTCTAGATATCCCCTCCCTTGAGAAATTCCTATTACGCTACTGCAAACACCGAATACCTATGTTTGAAGAAAAAGCGAAAACTGATTTCTGAATAGAAAAAACGAGTATCGTTTTTCTTGAATATCCGGTTTCCGGTTTTTAAAAATCAGATTTTCGTGAACTTCTAAAGAATAACTTCACACACTTTCTTCGCTACTACAATATAGTTTACTTTATTCTACTTGTAATTACCAGATTGGCATGATTTGAACTGAAGATTATCGTCACGCTAATATTTTGTAGAGAATGAAAATAAAATAAAATAAAATAAAGATTCGTCATAGACCTTTCCCCTGCTTGTTAGCAAAGGGCGTGTACTAACCCTACTACAAGCAATCGGGGATTTCCCTTTCCTATAACGCTGGGTGCTTGGCTACTTGCCACTAGTGCCATTGTGCCAGGTTCTTCATTTTATCAGCGGTATAACCAAATCAGTCACGCGCTGTTGCACGGATAATTTAGTTTTCCACTGGATACGTAACTTGACCATGTAATTGAGACCAATCACACAAAAGAAAAGAGACTGTTTGTGGTTCTCCTCTGCCTGCGTGAAGTTTTACTTGATCTCATTGTCCCGAAGTTCTACAAGGGGCGACAGTAAAACCCAATTTACCAATTTGAACAATTTTATCCCGTGACACAAAAGCGAAGAGTTGGATCCACCTGTTGGCTCTTACCCGCGCCAGTGTCTTTGTTTGTTGCTCGTTTCTGTCTTATAAAATATCAAGAATTCAAGTTCAATGTGAAGTGATTCATGTGGCGGTTAGTTTGAAGCTAGATGATTGAGATCCTTGGTTGTTTGAAAACGAAAGAAGTGCATAGCAAATTTAGAATTATTCGCATTTAAAGGAAGGCGATATGGACGGAGAATCCGATTTCGTGATTGTTGATCGTAATTTGACTGTAACGGTAGTTCTGTTGGGAGAATGTGCTGTTGGAAAGTCAAGGTAATTTAACAGACTATAGTTTACACCTTTAATTAAAAATAAACTCAGAGTATTGAATACCTAATAGTGGGGTTGAGTTTTTTTTTTTTTTCCATGCTCCCGACGCTTGACTGTTCTAGATCGCTGTCCTAACACACTTGGAAAACCATAAGGTTTTTCTATTTGCTTTTGATTTGTGACTAAAGATTAGGCTTGTTCATATTATAAATAAAACAAATGACGTTTTCATAATGCTAGTATTTTAAATTCATCCAGGCGGGCCAGTTTTCTAGAACCTTGCCATCTCTACATTTGCGCTTTTAATTTTTGTTACGCTACTTGGGATATAGAGTAATGGAGTTTGAGAGCTCACTCACTTCTGTGTTCTCTCCATTACAACTAATTAGATTAAAATAAGGTACATTAAAAATACGTTGACACTTATTTTCAGGCTATGGTGTACTTTGTGGAAGCCAGCTATTGTGCCATGTTTTGTCGTACGTACTTTTTATACCGCTCATTCCGTTGCAGATAATTCATACAGGCACTTCTGTAAATGCCTAGCGACAACTACCAACCTAACAAGTGTTTACATAGAATTATTCTTTCAACCTATTTTCGTCTGCGTTATGGAGCACGTGATTTTGAATCCTGGGGTTAGGTGGTTCTGGTAACTGACTATCAGTCGCTTTGTCTTTTGACTAGTAATCCCAGAGCCTCTGACAGCAAGGTTCAAAATCACGTGCTCTTTAGCAAAAACCCATTAATTTTAGCGCAAAGGAAAACAGCAGTATAAATGTGTTATTGTTAAGTGTATGATGTTACAAAAAGCCATGTGTTATTTCCTTAAATATACACGATTTAGATTTACTTTATATACTCAAAAAAAAAAATTAAAGGAGAAATATTATGTGAAGAGGGTGTGTAGGAGAGTTGAAACACAAATTAGGATAAGTTTTGGGAGTCATGAAGCGGTGTAATGATGAAAGATTTAGATATATCCTGGGTGAGGATTGGGGATACTTCATTGTGTCAGCTGTGTAAAATTTAAAAAGACTTCTCTTTAGTATACGTCAGGCGTTCCATTTGGAACCAGAAATGGTCACAGGTACTGTTGGTTGAAAGTGATTTGCATCGCCTATAATAATAATAAAAAAATACGGGTTAACTATAGTAGTGACACACCAATTTTTTAGAAATTTACAGGAGGAATTGAGATAATTGTGTGATGTTTGAGAGTATTAGGGAAGTAAATATTGATGTTGGTAACATTTGAAGTGAATAATGATATAGTTTTAGTGTGTTTTGAAGATGTTTTAGGAACTATTGTGCGTAGAGTTACAGTTGTTATGTGGAAGGCGGTAAGGCAGTGTTAAAATGGCGTGTCTTTGTGATGGTTATGACATTTCTTGCGTTATTGTTATTGAATCGTATGGAAATGACAAGGGAAAGTGCTTTTTGAAGGTTATTTAGCAGAGTATTTATGTAAGGAAAGGAAAAGGCCCCGAAACAATTGTACACGACTTCCTAATGGAAATTGGGAGAGTTAACATGCCTGTGTGCTGAAGGTAAGTGTGAATATGTGTCAAAATATATTTTGTATACATACATGACCGCACCTAACTTTACCTAATCTCCACGTTCAATAACTTAAGATAATATACGAAAAAGGAAAAAATGATTTTGGTTTGGTTTTATTGATTTTAAAATTGGTGCGTCACTACTATAGTAATGCCAAAATTACTTTGTTTCTTCTAATCCGTCTTCATCGAACCGCCGTACTCAGTGGTAGACCGTTGGCGTACCTTTCGAGAGGTCGTGAGTTGGATCCCAGCCGCCGACCATCCTGAAAGGTTTTCCTCAGTTACGTCAGGCAAATACCGGGATGACACTTTCAACATAGGCCCTGGCCGACACCTTCCCGAATCCTTTCGCTTCCCCTATCCCGGCCGCAGCCCTAGATACCTAAAGGCCATAAATAAAATTCGTATTCCAACCCGTCTTAGTTCGCTATGGCTCACTCGACTTACTGTCCGTGATTTTTGTAGAAAACATCACTGGTAATATGAAAATATACTTGTCACTGTGACGTAGCATTACAAACTGAACCCATTTTAGCTTGACTTGTAAACAGTAAAAAGAACGCAAATGCTAAAAGATAACATGTTATCTGAACGTAACGCCATTAGTGTTCCTCCGCGTGCCACCGTATCTGGTTGTGAGTCAGCTGCAATGCGTAAATGCACCAGTAATAAGCACTTTCCACCGTTATAATTTTTAACTAAAATCCAGTTCAAATGTATTGATCAAATGAGAATGTTACGCATTCTTCCTGTTCTACTGTAGTGCTTTCTATCCGTACTTTCTTTGACAGAATATTTGAGAGTAAATCACACTTTTTGTTTAACGTTTTTGTACCAGTAATGGACACGAAAAAACCTGATGTTCCAGTAATGGGCATACTTTTTAAGTCAAAGTAATTTAATTAATTATTTCTGATGTTTCGGATATAAGTACTAAACAATATTATTTGTGTTATGTTATTCTTCGATAATCTGATTGTTTCATGGAATTCCACTGAGTGATCATTCCGAAGGTCTTGGGTTCGAAAACAGCGGTCGAACATCCTTACTGGTACTCAAATTTTAACAGGTTCGATTCTCCGTGGGGCCACAGAATTCTCTAAAGTTCAGACTTGGTAGTGGTTCGGGAAACTTTAGTTTTATATGGGCCAGCCTAGTAACTTTGGACTTCGGCCCATCACGATTCGCCCTTTAGCTATTAAAATCCACACCCATGCCCCTGACGGGACTTAAACCCGGGACCTTCGAGTCGTTGGCCAAGGTTACCGGGCCGGCAAGAGTAGTGGTTCGGATGTCACTGTAAGAGCAGTAGGTCTTGTCCTTCATAACCTTGCTGTTACATAAAGACGTTAAACCTAGACAAACGAAACGAAACCAGATTATATCTTTTTGTTTTCCTGAATGCCTGTTGTTTCATAGAGAAGCCTTGCTTAAATATATTGCAGTTGGCAAAATTTATCGACTGTATGCAGTGACGTACATTATTATTATTATGCAATTGTAATCAAAGCAAATATTTTAAATATTCTTCAGTTTGTAATAATGTTTAGTAATTAGTATTGATAAAATACACCCAACTTCCGTACAAGATTTTTACTCAAGGAAACTAATTTATTGAAATCAAAAGTATTTTCTGTGTGAATTTGTATGGATGTTTCAGAGCCAGAATGAACTCATATAATTTGTACTTTCTTTATCCACTTCTTTTATTGATATGCATAATAATTCTATGTATTTCTGACTCAATGAACTAGCTCTGTACAGTCTTTTGAAATTGTCCATTTATTTTAATAATGTGTACAACTCGAGAAATAGGTGTTCGTGATGAAAACTGGCTTGATAGAATCCAATGGCGAACCTTTGTTTCTGCGGGGATGAACTTGCGAGTTCCGCAAGCGATAGAATTAGTTACTATAACTCTGCTCAGTGATTTCACTTGTACAGATGTGTATCTTTTTGTTCTTCTGAAGTGAATAATTATATTCATAAGTACAACGTATTTCTATCAGGTGTCTTACCGACTCATCGCATTTGTAATCAGTGGGTCCCGGGTTCGAGTCCAGTTGGAGGACAATTTCTCTCAGTGTTTCGGATTCCACTTCAAGCTGCAGTTGTAGGTCCAGTCATTCATAACCCCGCTACTGCATAAGGACATTAAGGAGAAACAAACTTTTTATCCATATGTAGTATAAATAAAGCAAATTATTAAAAAAAAAAACTTTTTTTTTATAAACAAACATGGTTACTGCCAACCCTGTGTAGGTCGTGTACCATAATTGAAAACCAAAAAAATAGTCTTAACTTTCAGGTAATTTTTTTTTCGATGTTTTATCAGTTTTTCGTTGAGTGGCGTTTCATCCAAACTCTTTTGTAGGAGTTCAAGAGAATGAAAAGTAGGGGACGTGCACTGGACGACAGAGACCTTCAACCTCACCATCACCTGCAGCCCTCTTAGTTATCGCCAGAACCTTTCTCTTAACTCCAGAATTTTCACTGCATTGTGTAACGAGGCGGGAAGAGATCCTAAACATTACATTTTGGGGTACGCTGGCTATCTCGTGAAAGAGTTCTGACCCGCTTATTTGAGCTGCGTGATAATAATATTATTATTATTATTTATTCGAAACTGTAATCAAAACTTAAAGGCTACTTCGGTGACTTCTTGGTTTTTGGCAATTGCTTATTTGTCGAGATATTTTCTCATTTCCTCATACATTAAATTCAAGATTCCAGTGTCAATTGAATTTTTTATAAAATAAATAAAAAGCTACAATTTAGGGTCGCCGAATCTATAAAAAGGAATACGATTCTTTCCCACGTTGCACGACTTTGTCAACAAGTGAAACAGATTTTCCGTATGAAAATTTGGGAGCATGAAGGAACATTTGCTTTCTTTGGGTTCCTGGCTGATAGCTTACCCTTCAGTTTCCTACGAGAAAAGCAATTGGATGAAGAACCTCCTTCTACACAATGAACATGAGTTGTGACTAAACGAAGACCAGCTTATTCAGTTGTCCTTCGATTCCTTCTTGAAGATGGCGTTTTTTAGTTTGTGTTTGCTAGGAACGGTCGACTTTTGGTTTTATGTGTAGTCTTTGTATCCTGATGTTTCGAGAAAGGCAATTTCACATTACTGCCTTTCACGACTACTTACTTATGTGTCAACGTTTTCTGTACTTGTTTGCATGAAAAATAAGTACAGAAACACACTTGGTATAGAACCAGATCTGCGCCTGAAAATTTCTTACTTTGGAGCCAGATATGAAAAAGTTGACGGCAGCAAAATCAATAGTTTTTATTATTATTGCTAGTAATTCGCGACTTGCATTGTTGTTAGCAAAACGGATTCAATTGTACTTTCATGTATTGAAATTGTACGTCTTTTTTTTAAGCTATAGGTAACACAAAATGTTCTGTTGACACTTTATGTATAATGTTTTCGTTAGTTGTAGGAGCACGGGTCCGCAAAGAAACTCATAAGAAATCAAAGAGCCGCAGCCTGCAAAAGGTTGGGAAACACTGCTTTAACCAATATCAACTAAAGTAAAATTCACAAATATGTGGTGTTCACTACAGAAGATAGCCATAGGAAATAGATAATTTCAACAACTTGCAATAATTTTGAAAAGGAAAGAAGGTATGCCATTATGTACTTATGTATTTTTTACAAAGGTAAATTAACATGTAGGAAATTTCTATGTATCTTTCTTCGATACAATGAATGAAGTTCCTTCAGAGGAGTATACACCGTAATTAAGTTCGAAAAAGAAACCATTCACAGTGTTTCTACCTATACTTCTAAAATGGCATCTGTGTCTTCCTTGTTTCCTAAGTAAATGCAAATTTTGTGATCACATTTGCCTCTTTTCTCCATGCTAAATCTCCCATACGAAATGTTCCACGATTTGTTTTCTAAGATATATTTTAGTTCACTTCAGTTAAAGTTTTCAGACCTGAAAATTGTACTATCAATTCGGAAACACTGACATTATTCTATTAAGTTCGAGTCCTATTTTGGAGTCGCTCACCTCTGGTTTGTGGGGTCCCCGATTCGATCACGGCTCGTGCCATGTTGGCTTTGTGGTGAATGAGAAACGTGTGTGAGTTTTCTCAGGGTTGCCTCGTTACTTCCCACTTTCTTCATCATCCCAATTCTCGCATCCGGTGTGATACAAAGTTGCATAATGGCCTTAGATAAAATTCAGTTCAGTGAGAACAATTTAATACACTCAGATCAGCAGTGAATGCCCAACTTTGCATTTTCATCCTTTCGCATGCGCATAGGTAAACTTTATACTTCTATTAAGAATAAATTGTTTTTGATTAATTTGTGAAGAAATTAAAAATCTGGTACTAATACATTTGGCATGGCCAAAAAGTACGTAGGCAATACCATGACACATTTTTTTTTTTTTTTTTAAACAGAAACTGAATTTTCTATTTTCTGTGTGTTCGTATTTATGTGCATTACTAAAATAAACATATTTGTAATACAGATTCTAAACGTATAAAGTGTAAAGTGAATTGGGTTCCTACATTCTCTTCTAAAATTTCGTGTGTGATATGAAATGAACCAATCATGTGGTTTGTTAAAATTCTAGGTCGATCACATTGATTTGGACTTGCATCATAAGAGCCTATCGACCGAAGGGTGAATTTCAAGCTTACATATGATTCAAATCACAGAATGATTAAAAATACTTTAATTTATTTCAGGGTTGGCTGGTTTAAACTATTGCTTAAACCAGTTTGTAATAAAAGACAATTGGTTTAACCCCAAATGTTAAAAGCGAAAATGCCACAGATAGTGTGAACTTTATTCATAAGTGTTCGGAAAAGCTTGATGAACACACATTTTGGGTTATCACGTTTCACTCCCGGCCCCTTCATATTATATTCAGACGTAAATTTCCCATTCATTATTAAAATAATATGCACAATTGTGAGATTATACTTACGAAAGCCAGTTTTGTGTGTTTATAAGCTTATGAATGTTTATTTTATTATTTTTATAGTTTCTGTTATTATTATTATTATGCAATTGCAATCTAAGCAAAGGTTCTAAATATTCTTTTGTTCTAATAATGTTTAATATTGATAAAATACACCGAAATGCCGTATTAGATTTTTTTTTCTCATAAAAACCCCATAAATTTATTGAAATCAAAAGTATTTTCTCTGTATAAGTACATTAAGGAGAAATAAACTTATTTCTATCCATATGTAATATAAATAAGTCAAAGTATTTAAACCTAAAAAAGCTGGTTTAAACCAAATAAACCTGTTATTATTATTATTGTTAAAAGTAAAACATGGCTTTTGCCAACTCTAATAGGCCCATGCATTTATAAAAAGGCATTTTTACTTAATTCTACAATAGCAATGGCTAAAACACGCGTAACCAATAGCAAATTGAATACTTAAGTATGGTTGCTAGTGGGAAATTATTATTTAATATATATATATATATAATGGTTATATAAATTGTCACGATAGGAATACAAGATCAGGTTGCTATTATTAGTTCAGGTTAAACTTACTGCCAAAATATATTTCGAAAACACTTTCGAGATTATCGTCTGAACTTTCGTGAATTTATGCCGGTTCTTTCGAGGCCAGAGTTTAATTGTGCCAGCGTGTTCCGGCCCAACTTTAGTACTGATTATTGGGCCTTAGTGATGTAAACCCACATGAAAGTGATAAGCCAAGAATTTTAACAAACTTTGATATGTTCATTTCGTATTACGTGCGAAATTTTGAGTAAACGTAGAAATCCAACTCACATCATAAGTTGACAGTTTGTATTATAAATTTGTGTATTAATAGTAATACATATGAAAACGAACATACAGAAAACAGAAAATCCAGTTTTGTTTACAAATAAAAAATTGTTGTTTCTTAACATCGCCTACTTACTTCGTAAAATGTGTTTGTATCAAACTGTCTAAAACAAGTTCAAGATGAATGTTGTTCTACAGTTAGGAACCAAGTTATGATATTTTGTGTTTGGCCTTGTACGCATCTTTTTTTACGTTTTTCTCTTTTTGGCATCCCGCTGGGTAATATGAAAATACATGGTTCGGTGTTTATCTCTCTAATTTGTTACATCGAAATGAACAAACGAGTGAGCGAGACACAACGAAGCCGGGTTAGAAAAAGTTAAATTCGATACTTTTTTTTTCTCTCTTTTTGGCGAACGGGGATCGAAATGAAAGGCCACGATGAGAACTACATTCCCTTCTGACTTGCGTTGTGCTGTTTGGATCTTTGTTTGTTCCTTCCGCCGTGCAGATAGTTCCCACTTCGCTTCAGTTTTTCCGTGCTTATTTAAATTATTCAGCAAACGATACACTTTTTCCGAAATTTCATTGTTTTACAATATTTGCGTAGTTATTTTCTGTGGTAATTTTGACTTTTCTGTATGCCGTCTGCATAACGTAACCTATTCGGGGTTCATTGTGAACACTTTACAATCTTAGTATCAAATTCGGCGCCAGTAGTGTAGATAGGAATTTATCAGCGGAGGAGATGTTGAGAAATCTTATCCTTGCCGGTTATATAACCCAACACAACAACATTAAAAATATCTTTCGGTGCTTATTTCTGTAATTTTAGACCAGTACAATCATGCGGGAAATATACATGAATAGATTATATATTTCAATTAGTGTAGAATATTTTATATCAGGGTTTGTAAAAACACGGGTATTTAAAAAATAAAATAAAACAGCCCACCTGGGCCCACGCGATTTTTTTCGGGCTTGATTGGGGGGGGGGGGGGGTTAGAGATGTAAATGCATTTAAACGTAAAGATGTATACAGACCTCAGTAGGCAAAGGTGTGTCAGTACTGTGGAATCAGGAGGCTTGGAGAAGGGCTGTTCTGTATGGGGGTCACCTCACTTCAAGGTATGTGCACAAGATTCAAACCACAGCGTGGTTCGGGGCCCAGGATACTTACAGGTCTCGGCATTCCTCCATTCACAGGGAGACTGAGGAAAATGAGGGAGAACCCCATTCGGGATGGTCTCACTGATCGGCCTGAGACCGGTCCGATTTTTAAAAAAAGTCTTTAAAGGCCTTTATAAAGACAATGCGGAATGAATGATGATGGGGGAATTGTTGGAATAAGAGAAGTGAGAAGAAATGGGAGAACTCTTAGAAAAACCCATGCACACAGCGTTTGTTCACCACAAATCCCACATGGCACAAGCCCAGATTGAACCAAGGACCTCACGCACCAGAGGTAAGCGCTCTACCGCTGAGCCACCGATGACAAGCTAGCTGCAAAGAGATTGTCTGGAAATCGTAGTTTCCAAAAATTGGCTTTCAGGAGCTTTGCTTGATCAAATCGAAGTTGAATTTAAAGCTTTCGCTTAAAATCCTCTGGTGTTGGAAGCAATGAAGATTTATGAGAGGAAAAATAAGAGATTATATGACCGTTAAATGGAAATGCTGGATTTAGGCCCATGTTCAATGCAGATGACTGACTTTGTTAAATTTTTCCTAATTCTGTCGCATGGGAATGCCAGTGTAGAGAGGGGATTTTCAATCAACAAAGAATCTTTGATTGAAAATCAGAGAGAGCAGAGTCTAATTGCAATCAGGAGGGTGCATGAAACAATTTCAGCTGTTGGTGGTATTGATGTTTCAATTTCAAATTACAAAGAAAGTTGTCCATGCTGCCCACAATGCTCATGAAGTATATGTTGAATCCCTAAGAACCTAGAAGAGGAAGAGAAGAAACAGAAGAAGAGAAATGCCATTAAGGATAAAGTTGTTGAACTCGAGGCAAAGAAAATGAAGTTGTTGTCTGATGTTAAGGAGAAGCTGTCTGCAATTGATGAAATCAACGATTTGAGGTCTTAAAGGATTTCAACGAATGTGGTGTTAATTCTAGTAATTTGGATTTTAGACTACTTCCAGTAGTAGTGCTTAAAATGACTATTTACCTTCTGTAGTTTTCTTATTCTTTTTAGTGACTCCATATTCTTAATACTATTTCTCTACAAAGTTCACTTATAGCTTTGTGGCGAGTTTAGTTTCAAGAAAGTATGAATATACCTAGTTTGGGTCTTTTCTGGAAAACCGGGAAAAGTCAGGGAATTTTGAAATCCCGTAAGAGTAGCCACCTTGAAGTGGGTCCAACCCGATAGAAACCTACTGGGGTTTTATTCGGTTAGGTCCACCTTGATCCTGTTTTATATACAAAGGAAAATTAAAATTCTTTTAACTTTTGTAGTCTGTCACATGTCCAGTGTTTGCATTTTAAAGATATTAATGGAACTTCAGATAATTTGTTTTCGTACTATCATTTTCGTTTGTTGATTTTTGTAGTTATTGGATATTGTAGATGTATAGACTAGAGGATATTCTTGTATAAGAATAAAGGATGTATGCAGACTTCCAGGAGTTGCTCATACATAATCTTGCAGTAATTTAAGGAGGTTTGTTCTTTACGCCATGATTTTGGAGACTCACTATATATTTAGGAATGTTAATATTTTAATGGTACCAATTTTGTTTTTCTTTCCATTACAGCCTTTGCAAGAGATTTTGCACAGATAAATTTGATCCAGAGATAGTGCCAACGATAGGATACGAAGAAATAAGTAAAAGATTTCGAGTTAAGGGATGCCCAGTGAGTATGCGTATAAAAGTAAGTAGCGAAGTGTACTGCGATTTTGAAGATATCTTTATATTGGAAATTATCTTTATCAGAAATGCGTTATTATATGCAGTTTTCCTTGTTTTTAGGGACGTAATAGTAACCTTCCTAAAGAAAGAAGAAAAACTTTTGTCCAGTTTTCTGTACATTTTTAATTGAATCCTCCAATGTTAGAAGGAACTGAGTCAAAAATTAAACTCTTCAGTAACAGAAGAAAACATTTGGTAATATTATAGTTTTCTGTCAATCAAAATTAATTTTGGGCGTCAAATGTTTTGGTATAATAAGCCACAAATATGACCTCAAAAATTTAGTTAACAGAAAACTGTAATAATGCTAATGGTTTTCGTCCGTACTGAAATAGGATTTTTTTTTATTTAGTTCCCTTTAGCATGGTAGGATTCAGTTATTGTTTTTGGTGCAATGTGAAGGACTTTAATAACAAAAATGCCAACAAGGAGACTTGTAAAAGAGAACTACAGTGTGCTTCTAACTACCTCATATTTTTGTGTATTTTTTTTTCAGTGTGATGTAACCGCACACCTAAATTTATGAAATATAAATAATAAATTCTTGGCTCAATTACCTATCGAGGATCAGTACTTACTAGGAGGTTATTAAATTTAACATTTAGCACAACGACTCATCTTTTTTTGTCAGGACCAGAGCCCACAACTTTCTTTTGTTTCAGTAGCACTCCAATTATCATAATGCTGAATCAACACGGAGATGCTTCCACCACAGAGTGGGCAAAATTAGAAATCCAGGCGGAACAAAGTCCAAAAGATTGTTTTTCTTAACTCGTATGTGATATGAACTAGCGACGTCTTCGCAGATACTACTCGAATGTTTGATGTACCGTAGATCATCAAATGGAAACACATATGAGCATTATAACTGTTGAAATTGGCCTTTCTGTTAGAAAGCTTTGTCTGTATTTACAGGTTGTATATAGAATCTAACGTACCTTATAGATATCTGTATACTCACTAAATCTGTCTATCTGTGGCGTATAAAATATAATCTTCGGTATGACTTCTTCTTTAGTGCCTATAACGCAGAAACTGACCTTAAAAATGTGATTAGATTTTTGAAGTAGGATTTCGTAGTAGTTATCCTATATCTACACTTGAAAGTTAGCGCAAGAAAGCCACAAAATGCAGTTGAAGTAAAAACAAGCTTTCCTACATTTCTACCAATTGAAAATCAGTTACCCAAAATCTATATTCGTACTTGGGCTACGTGTGTCCTTACAAAATTGCAGCAATGGACACATTTGGTAATACTTGATACAGCCCATTATCAGAAAGAATAAGAAAATTTAGCGTTCGGCACTTTAAAACTTCTCTTTCGTAATTAACAATATAGATAAGTAAAGGGATTCCTTTGAGCGAAAAATATGAAGACTTCAAGATTTCTCATGGTTGTACGGCATAGGTAAGTGGTAGAAGAGGTCGTCTACAGGACGTACTTTAAAGGGGAATGTTTAAAGAGTAAAGGATTACTGTAGAGTAAATATGCAATCTGTCCTATGAAATGTTTTGATCGGTTTTGCAATATTATTCTGAGGTAGTTAATTTTTTTTATGCTCATGATTCTTCAGTACGCACATCTTCGTCTGTAGAACCTTGCTTGCTGTTACTGTAGGTGAACGATTGTTGTATATATTGGACACACTGTGTTAGTCTGGGGAAAACTACCACTGCAAACACTACAATTAGAATACCAGAATTGGAGGTTTCTACATTGGCGCAGTATTTTGAAATACATAAGATGTTAGCATCACAGGTTTGTCTCTCTTGTACCATTCGATGTTCATGAGATCAGTATAAATTTTCGAACATTATTGCTGTGCGCCTGGCGTGAAGAATAGTAGTAGGTAAATTGCGAAATTAAGTATGTCGCTTTCCACAATAGGTTCGGAAACGTATGGAATATTGAACAATGCTTGTTCTCCTTCACTAATATCAGAAAATTGTATGAAGAAGTCAAAGGGAAACTTGTGATGTTATTTACGTAACGAGAAGTCTCATTCCCACACGTAATCGAAAGAGAAAGAAAAGAAAACTGGCAGTACTCTTCCAGCACGTTTGTTACCATAACATGGGTATGCATTAACCGACCGAGTAGCCGTGCGGTCTAAGGCGTTAGGCCAACGACTCGAAGGTCTCTGGTTCGAATCCCCGGCAGGGGCATGGATATTTGTGGATTTTAACTAGCTGTATAGGGTCCAATCTTGACGGGTCAAGGTCGACTAGACTGGCCCATTTAAAATAAAGTTTACCGAAGTTTATGAGTATGCACTACAGAAAGGACACCAGTTTCCTTTTTATATTTTTCGTAGTGCTTTCACTATTATACATAAGCACATTCCTTTCTCAGTATCAAATGATGTTATAGTTATTTTTTATTTCTGTTATGATATGAATCAATCTGGTAATTTCCTATCTTCTGTATACTAACTACGGATGACAAATGCATTTCATGTATGATACCCATGCATTAAAAATGACATAAATAGTGACCAGATCTTGGTCTCTTCACTCGGCAGTCAAGATGCCAAGGGTGCTATTGTCCGTTAGCTTGACTCGCTGACAGAGTAACGTAATACTGCTCTGTTGAAAAATACTCTTCAAGAACTTGGATTTAAACCAAGAGATACAGTTGAATTTTAAGGAGGCGGATGAAGCTTTTTATATTAATTCTATTGAAAATACAATTTTACTAAGTGCCGTTATATTAACCTTGTTATTGCTTTACCTTACGCTCTTACAGACTTGCCGTGTTTCCTTTTACATCCTTTTCTTTAGCTCAAAATATTTAAATATTACTCATAAAAGTACCCAGACAAAATGCCCGTTCCCAACGCAATTTCTACCTCTCAAAACCTAGATTGTGCTTGGTACAACGATGTCTCGTATATGGATTGTCATATCTTTACAATACTCTTCCTTTGCCATCAGATTTTTGCCTAAGTAAAAGTAAAATTCTAAAGAATTGTTATGAGAATCTGGAATGAAAAAAAATATATATATCTGAGCTTATTCCTACTGTATAATTATTTGTTGTTGTTATTGTATGGTTGTTATATCACATTGTTCCAAGAACGATGTAAAATGGCCTTTGCTGTATCCGTGCTAACTTCTAATAAATAAAATAAATACTAGCCTGCAACGCTATGGCGTTCGACAGGTTACAGAACACCTTAGGATTGTGATACAAAAATTAATTTAAACTTTTTAAAAGACATATTTTTCTTAAACAGTTCGTACTGAAAAGTAAAAAAAAATAATTTTGTTTAAGCATGACTAAAAAGAAAAGCATGGGACGCGCTCTTATATTTAGTCACTTTTTATCTTCAATTACCGCGCTCCATGCTTTTCATTTTAGTCATGCATAAACAAAATAATTATTTACTTTTCAGTACGAATTGATTAAGAAAAGTATGCCTTAAAATGTTTTTTTTTTCCTTCTAGGGAGGAATAATTTTGTTATCGTAGATATTAATTTCAGCCAGGTTTGGCAAAAACCATGCTTTCTTTAATAGAAACCAAAAAACAGTTTTTTTAATCCATTTTTTTTTAATACTTTGCTTTATTTATTTATATTGCATATGGATAGAAATAAATGTGTTTCTCCTTAATGTCCTTATGCAACAGCTGGGTTATGAAGGACGGGACCTACAGCTTAAAGTGGAATCCGATCCACCTCGGTTTGCACTTGAGAAAAATTATCCTCCACCTGGACCCCTTGATTACAAAAAAGGAAGATATAACGAATTGCTATTTAAATGAA
>JAGDQP010037171.1:0-18738 GCA_022664845.1 Lepisma saccharinum | reverse complement strand
TATATATTTTTAATTTCGGGAAACAAAATTTTCTGAAAAATTGTATCAAGTGACATATCAAACGAAAGCTTGGTACAAGAGCTTTAAAATGAGTCCTCTCCGAGCTCTCTAGCACAAATTAACAACACGCAAAGTTTAACTTTTTTTTTTTTTTTTTTTTTTGAACGCTAATAGAAGAAAAACCGCCGTCAAAAAATCTGGGGAAAAAAGTACTGGTTGTGTAGGCATGGATGCTTTACATTTAAATAATAACGGCCACATTGGAAAGTGCTTCCAGAGACTAAATTAGACACACTGTCGGTTTAACGTTATCTTCATTGATGTGGAAGTTATTAGTGTGTTCCCCAAGGATGTTCAAATAGAGGATCTATGTCATGCCCAGTGAAAGAGTGAAGCCAAAAACAACTGCGCACCGACCTAGGCGGCGCACCTGATTGACTAGCAGACAACTACAGAGCTTGCCGCCATCTTTATTAGCCGAGAACAGTGTTTTCGATTGGAGTCAGTGGGCTAACAAGGCGGGACTAAGCTATGACGTTTGGCTTCATGTTCTTGAGGAAATCACACACCCTGTATTAGAACATCCTTGGTGTTCTCATTATCAATAACAAGGAAATGGTGGGAAACGTGATTTTAAGAGGATTACTCTTGTTAGTTTCCCTGTCAGTTTTCTTATTTCAAGTCCTCACAGTTTGAAAGAATGGACGATACTTAAGTAAAGGTTTGTTTCATAGAAGAATGAAAACACGAGGCTGAAAGGACAATGTTTTGCACTACCCATAGCGTTAAATTTAAAAGATGAAAGTAAGAACTGAGGAAAGGGAGTCGGCCAAAAACAAGCAATGAGGCCGAAACCAGCTGGAGACGCCGCGATTGCACACACGTACTCACAAGTTGTGAGCTCCCCGTGAGGGTAAAATGTAGGATTAATTATCAGCAAAAACACACGCGCACAATAAAGATGTCATGGAGTACAAGTATTCATAAAACTAGTCATGAGTTGATCAAAAGTTACTTTCCTTGAAAAAACTAGCCAGGTTAAAAAAAAACAAAAAACAATGAGTTGATTCTAGTCCTGACAAAATATGTCTGTGTTTATATACGGGTTGTGATCTAATTTACACAAAAGTGTCAACTTCCTTTGCAAAGCATATGCACTATCTATCTCCTCAATGAATTAGTATAATACAAAGCATACATGCCTAATTGTGTACATAAATATTTTTTATAGGCTTATTTCACCTTTATCAGGAACTTTTTATGTACAAAATTCAAGCCGAATATCAATGATGGATCTCAAAAGTGGACCGGAGATAACGTACGAATAACAACATTCCAAAGCTAGAAGAATTATTTTACCACAACGACAAGAGCACTGATTGTCACTACGCGAGCACCAGGTTGAGTTCATGACAATCAAACGTACACTTCCTCTTAACAAGGAAAATAACGTGTACCTTTCGTACTACACGATTTGCTGAAACATTCCTCCACAAAGATGTCGACAAGTGGGAAGAGTCTTGGATTTAACACCAGCAGACATTAGTTCGTTGAGCTAAGGCCAGAGAAGTCCGAACGTGGTAGTAGTAGCCCAACTAATAAAGCACACGGCTAACAACTGGAAGATCCGGGCTCGATACTTGATCATTTTTTTCTGTTTATCTTTCAACATGTTATTACACCAGGTCTTTGTGTAAAGGAAATTGAGCACTGACTTATTTTGAAGGTCCTCTATACACTAGGCGACAACAAAATAAAAACGAAAAGTATTTTAGTAGAGATCTTTATAGCACTTGTGTCAATTACAAAGCTAACCAAAATGTATCGGTTATAAGGCAGTTATTTCTCTTTAGTAGATATTTCTCTCTTTAAAAGTTTACAGAAATAAAACCAAAACTGAACTATTGATGGATCATTTGTCATACTTTAAACACTTACAAAATGTTCAAATGCCTCTAGGTCTACCTATAGAATCACTTTTTACTGTTTGAAATGTACCTTCATGCTCTTTCAATAGGAAAGTTTGATCTGTCACCTGAAAGATCAATTATAAAGAGTTTGACACAGATGTAATTTACAACTACAAAAGATATATTATTAATCTAAAGAGACACAGTATAAATGCACAGTGATAGGTACCTTCGACACACAAAAATACTGTCCATTGAATGGTAATATAGCAAGTATCAAAATATTTACAACTTAATTCTACGACGCAGGTTGCGGTGAAGGTTGTGTTGTCGAGGGAGGAGTGGGTACTGGAGACGTCGATGACTGTGCATGTGGAGATGTGATTGAGGTCATTTGAGGACCAGCCACTAATCCTCCACCACTATGAGAACCGGAAGTTCCCGATGGCACAGACTGAGGGGAAGGTGGAGTCGGAGTTGTGCTAGGTGTCTGATCACTTTGGGAAGTTAATGTGTTCGAACCGGACTGTGACGCTTGGCTACCACTATTCGCTGTTGGATTACTAGCATTGGCTTGATTTGTCGTTGTACCAGTTTGGCCACCTTGTGTTGATGCAGGTGACGCTACTGGTTGAGATTGCGATTGTGCTGAACTCTGAGATCCCTGTCCTGATTGCCAGCCCTGTTCGTTCATTAGCCTTTGGTGAGCTTGTTGCCTAGCCCGAAATTCTGCTGCCTTCAACTGTTCCAAATGAAACTGCTGTCTCTCCTGTATCAACTGCTGCCTTTGATACTCTAAACCTTCCCTCTCCCTTTCCATTGTGGTTTCTAATTCCTCAAAGTGTCGAAGTTTGATCTCCAACTTTTTCATTTGAGTTTCCACTAAAAGAGCTACCAAAGACTTAATCTTTCGTTCCTCTACGGCGGCCAAATGTTTTGCCTTCACAGCAGCGGCTGCCAATGCGGCTGCAGCAGCAGACTGTAGCTGGGCATCTTTTACCAAGCGATCTTGTTCAGTTTCCGGCTTCTTTGGTGGTTCTTCTTCTTTCGGTTCATCCTCCTCCATTTTCTCTTCCTTTTCACCACTTTCTTCTCCTTTGGGTTCCTCTTTCGGTTCTTCTGTACTTGTTTGGCTAGTCGCTTCTCCCTCTTTCTTTTCCTCGCTACTACTACTACTACTTTCCTCTGCTCCTGCTGCTGCTGGTGGTGGTGGTGGTGGTGCTGCTGCTGCTGCTGGAGTTGGAGCTGCGGCTGGGGTTTCTGCAGTACTGGGAGCTTCCTTCTCTTCCGGCTTCTTTTCCTCCTCTTCCTTTTTATCCACTTCCATCGGTTCTGGTTTATCCTTTGTAGGCTCGTCCTTCTTCTGACTTTCTTCACTCGGCTTCTCCTCTGTACTTTCTTTCTCAGTTTCCTTCTTCTCTTTCTCCCCACTTTCCCCTTCTCCTTCCTTTTCAGGTACTGTTCCAGCAATACCACTCTGTAAGATAAAATAAAGATTACACTGCCCATAACTACCTATGGAACAACACTACGACGAAAACCTAAAATACGTAATTACATAAAATAATCACTCTTGCTTTTGTTTATGGTAATTATATAGCTGAGTTCCCATCGTTGTGGGATCTATGTGCGGATTCATGTTATCTGGGTATTGGTAGGGGAAATTAACATAAAAAACAATGGTAATTGATTGTACGGGTCGTACAGCACTGTGGCTTACGCTCGTCCCTTATCGCCATCAGTTTTTAATTTATCTCTTAAGATGATAAAGCAACAAAATAACCCACCCACCCCACTCTCTCTCTCGCTCTCAGAGATACCATAGAATAAATAATATATTGAGTTATGCTGCGCTGAAATTAATGGGTTAATGCTTAAGAGCACGTGATTTTACACCTTGTCGTTAGGTGGTTCTGGCGACTATTACTGGAAAGAACCAGCGACTGAAAGTAGTCGCCAGAGCCACTTAACGGCAGGGTTCAAAATCACGTACTCCTTAGCGCAGACGAAAATAGGTAGGCGGTATTAATACGCTTCTGTTGTTCCTTCTGTGAATGGATCTTATATTTAGGGGGAAAAGTAATACTGACACAGGAGACGTTACCATCAAGCATTCATTCGGTTCACGAAAATTAGATAAACTTTGGAAAACGAGCTTTATTTTTCTTTCAAGTACTTTTAAATATTAAATGACAGGGCTATCTTTATTAAAAACTTTTGTTATCTATTTTCAGCTTGAATGAAACATTTTGGCCTCCAATGGTGACGTGCCATCAGAACTATTATTTCGCTCATTCAAGTCTTAAAGAACAACGTTTCCTGAAATTTACTCGATTTGAAATCGTAAATAGAACATATTAATTATTTTTTATTTCCTACAGGAAGACCTAGCAAATCGGCCGAGACACTGGGACAGGAAGTTTAAACCGGGATTAACTCAGTTAAACCTGGATGTGCCAATCTTGCAACTTGCAAAATTTAGAGACAATATTTACAGGAAAAATGATATAAAGTATTATTGCTGGAAAAGGCAACTTAAATATTTCCAATCATGTTTTGAAACAGTATTATTGTGTGTATTTAGATATTACACAGGAAACATCAGGGTTATTCTGAGTTTTCATGGGAATTGTTGACACGTATTATCGCGAATAAGAGGTGTATACTGCTGTTTCTAACATAAATTATTTTTCAAAGTTCAAATTAATAGAGATTCGAATGGGTTTGTTTCTACAGTAATAATATTCGTTTACTCTTACAGCAAACTTTGTTTCTTCCGTATACGATGCCTACTGATAACAAATACAATACTGGAGCTAACGTTTAATTATTGTTTATCCGACAAACAACATCGGAAGTTAAACCCATTATAGCAGTAATTAAATAATAATTTTTCGAAAAACGAAAGTTGACGATGTTCATTGATTGAGTTTTCCGCAGCTTTCGTCGTGCATCGATTATCCGGATATGGTTACAGTTAAGAAAGACTCGCTGTCTATAGATAGTTTGGTATCTCAGTAGTACATACAACTGCCAATGAGGCTTAAAAAAATAGTAGCTTCATAGCTGCATGAAAAATTACTTAAAGACAGCATGACTGTGAAGTTAAATTATCAAACAAGATACGGGATGTGAAACTTACACTTCTTTACTTTTCCTTCTGGACTCGTATTTTAATAACAGACAGAAAATGAATGAGGAGGAAAAATTGACTTGTGAAGACAAAAGTATTTTACAGGCAGTGACTGTACTGAGACGAATTTATGCATTTTGAAACAAGATCTACGACATCTGTTAGATAGTATTGTAATAATAGTATTAGTATATAAACAGGGAATTATTGTTGAGAGATGTACCTAACACGTTAGGTGTAATAAGGAAATGCATCACATAAGCTGGACTAGGAATGCGGTTATAAACTGTTGTCGATAGGAGTATAACTGAAGCAACAACACTTTACAGATGACAGGTCACAGACTTAACGGAATACGGAATTAGAAAATACTGTGTATACAAGAATATGCCTGAGCCAGGAAAGAGGGAACAAAAGACAGTATGGGAGAGTCGAGATCTCAGCGAGCCATATGAAAGTTCGGCAGCAGTCACCTTCATTTGTGCTTCAGCAGCAGGTAAGTTTATAGTCTTTCATTCTACAACGCATCTCATTGCTAACAGTTCGATACATAAATTCGTATAGATATGTTTGTGGTCATTATAATGAAAGTATGTAACACTTAACAAGTTCTAGTTCGTAGCTTAAGCAATGGCAATAATTAAGAGTTTAGGTGATGCCTTAGTAAAATGTATTTACTGCCTCTATGTCATTCCTAAGAAACCAGTATCCACTCATGTTAGTACACCTAGCTATACGCCCCAATCGTTTGACGTATTCACCAGAAATCTAGAACTATTCAATTTTTTAATCTTGAGTTAGCGGTTGTGTGTATTGTAGAACCGCAGGAAACAACTGAGTAACCATCTATAAGAGTTGATCCCTATGCTGCACCCCTCACCCATCTGTATGTCACACAAATTTCAAGTCTGAACAAGTTTGAGTTGAGTTCAAAACAGGGTAAGACTTTCTGTCAAATCCATCAAAATATGACAGCAACTTTGGGAGAATCTGCTGCTTCTTATGACACTAAAATGGTGAAATCATAAATGTAAATGTAGCAGTAGATCTTGTGAAGATGAACTTACTGGGAGACCTCCGGTAGTGATCACAGCACAAGAAACCATTGATTAAGTTTATGACTTGGCAATGTAAGATCAAAGAGTAACTTATCAAATAAACACACGAGAAAACGGATATTTCTTATCATATTACACATGTGAACAAGTCCTCTGTTAATTTTGACACAAAGTTCCTGCTCAGCGTTTCGGATTGACTCTTAGGGAGTAAGAAATACTAACTGGCCCGGTGTGTATCCTCCATGTTGTATGGTAAACGAATGAAGTATGAAACGACTATTCATTTATGGCAGAACTGTTCACTTCATTCGTTTACCATACAAAATGCAGGATAACACCACGCCGGTTAGTATTTCTTTCTCCAGCTACGCTATCTTATAGCTGTTCTTTTACGTAGAGCTCCAGCCGATGACTTAAAAGAGTCAAGCTGAAATGCTGAACAGGAACTTCGTCCTCAAATTAACAGAATAGTTGTAAGTAGTTCTACTGAATATAGCTCCTTCGAATCTGTTATTCACATCATATTTCGTGATAATGTTCTGTGGAAAGTATTGCCTATGAAAAATTAACTGCAAGATATATGAAATAAAAAAGACACACACACACAAAAAAAAAAAAAAAAAAAAAACGATCGTGGATTGTAAAATGCAAGCAACTTTTAACGAAGTACCGGCGAACCAACGAACTTTATGAAACTTTGGATGAGTATTGGGTATACCTCCATGATCGTGATACGAAAATTAAAGAGAAGAATAAAAACGTCAGGAATCTCCAACCCCTAAAAAATGCAAGGTTCACCCAAAAAGCAAGGATGAGAATGTTGTGTTTTCTCGGATGCACGTAGTAATATAAAAGAAACCCCAAGAACAAACAGTGGTTTCTTATTTAAATTTAATATCGAAGTTTCCGGGAAGCAATTAACATTTTGGAAAGCTGAGATGCGGTGTACTCCTACATCATCACAACATTACGGTACATGCCTTATACTGCATAGTTATTCACAAGATCTAAAACCCAGCAACTCACACTGCTGTCGAAACTGAAAGAATATATTCAAGAGAACACAATTTCACCAACAGTAAGTGAGTGGTTTTCAGAGGTTGGACAACCAATCTTTCCAGAAGTTACATAACTGTTGAAGTATCGATTGAGGAGTAAATCACTCTACGAGAGTACTGTATTGAAAAGTGAGGTAGATCACTTGCAATTTTATGTACATAAATGGATAGAGGATGCACCATAGGGATCAATCGCTCGTGTTGATTAGTATCTCAAATTTGGAGTACTTGGCAGTGTCATTAACACTAAGGTTTGTTTCTTTGATTACCTACAATTATATAGATTCATTACTTAATCGAAACATAAAAAAAACACATAAATATTTATATCCTTTGTGTATGATGTAATGGTCTATACTTACATCACAAGTTGAAGTAATACTTGCGCTCAGTTTATCCTTCAAGTGTACCTAACGCAACGCAAAGGGAATAAAAGGAAAATATTAAGTGAGATTTTTCTACAACTACAACTGGCAATAATTTATTTAGAAATTAAAAGGGGGACCGCAGAATTCAGTGAAAGCTTGGGAGATTTTCTTATGCACTAAAGCAAGTTTACATTCCCGTGTTTTACTTCAAATATAACTGAATAAGCATTACAAGTATTATGAGAATCTTTCCTGGTCTTTTAAAACAGTAGTAATAGTAGGTTACTAGATAAGTTTATACACACGTGGAAACAGGTGACAACCTTGGAACAAAATGTGGTTTCCGTAGACTCATACATTATTTACTAACACTAGCAGCTACATATCAGTGGCGCTACTGTTCAGTCGGTGGAGGCTTACTGAACTACCAGATTTGTCAGTTAATTTAATTATCATCAAGGAGTCAGAAAGAATATTTCCGCGCAATGCTTCTCTACGACTTCCCAAGTACGTTTAAACCAGTCGGAATCACATGCATGGCTATAACAAAGTTCTGGGGACCTTCGCTTAAAGATGAAGACATGGAACACCCGCTTCGGCACTGACAGAGGAAAGAATCGCATATGTAAAGGATGATATGGAATTTCATGCGGGACGCGGAAACGAAAGAGCAAGATGCAACTCCGGTCAGGCAGCGTATTTATATACATGGGTATCTTATACAACAGTGTTAAATAGAGGAAACGAAGATCAATAGATGTCTGGAAGTACGGTATGACAAGAAAGAAATTCAAAGCAGAATAGGCAAAACGGGATGTCTAACAATCGTGTTAGTGACACTGCTAAAAGGGAGTACAGAGCAGAACCCAGGAACGGAATATAGACCGAAAGCTGGAATACAATCTCGCAAAGCTTGGACATGAAAAAAATGTACGATTGACAAGAAATTCGACCGCATAAAGGTGAATGATCTAACAAGTGAACGATCTAGAACAGGAAAGAAAAAAAATGCGTTATAGCGGAAGGTAACTGCATACTTTCATGGGAAATAAAAATATCATAGAAAGACTGTGAAGCAGTAATTAAGGACATCACAGTGGACAAACTAAGGATTAAAATCAATGAAAGTGACTTAAAAATTGAACACAAATTTTTATTCCGAAACTTAAAAAGTGCTCTATTTCTAAGTTAAAAGAAGAAGTGTTAAGGCAAAACTAAACTACAGGAACCCATATAGGAACAATATTTACACGAAGAAAGTTGCTGTCAGAAAACATATAATTGGCAAGAAAGGAGGAGAAATACGCATCATTAATGTTTAATAATAAAAGACGATGAACAGCACTGATGCAACGTACAGCACAATATTCAAAGTATCCAGTAAAGAAATACCAGAAGTGACAGCAGTGGAGTTCAGAATGGCAGAAGTAATAATTGTGTTACTGCGGACAGTAAAAGAAACGAGGCTAAGGTTGAGTCATGCTGAGAAGAATTCTAGTAGCAACACTGAAGAAAACACGAGCTAGAGAAAAGCGGCAATATCTGGAGCGCTCGGAATGCACGGAGGGAGAACAGCGGCATCAGATTACACAGAATAGGAAAAATTTAGAAAGCCAACCACTGCGAGAAGCGAGGATCCCTCACCCACCAGAACGACTCCAGCAGATTTCTATCTGAATTTTATTTACGGCCTTTAGGCAATTTTGGCTCAGGCCAAATGAATGGTGGGAAAATTGGTGGAATGAGGAAACGGGAGAAACCTCGCAAACCCATGCACACAGTGTTCGTCCACATGGAACGATCGAACCGAGGACGCACGAGGTGAGCGTTCTACCACTGAGCCCTGCGGCCCGACTCATGTCTACTACACAACATCTAGATCATCTCTGGTCAGAAATGAGTCATCGTAACATTTCTAGGGAAAACTATTATATGAAACTTATGCATAACTATGATGCGCACATGAAAGTTTGCTCCCTAAACGTTCAAGGTCTACTGAAGAAATTAGGTTGCGTAGAATATGAAAAACCTACACGAATCGGTTTGATATAACAACACTGGTAGAGACGGATAATGTACAACCATCCATAGAATTCAGTTTTGTAAACTATTTTCTAACTGAAAAGTGGCAGTGTGCAGTTGAATGCAAAATACTGAATTCAGACTTCCAATATGCATTAACTAGCGATTATAACGGGCGGACGGGGACATTAAATTATCAAATGGAGAGTACATGGACATACATAATCATTTATAACTTGATAGTATTTCAGTTCAAAGTTGATCTAATAGATTCTAAACAACACTCACTAAATACATGGTGTGGAAAGGAAGTAATCATAGTCTCAGCTTACGTCACAAGTATCTTCCCAATGTTCAAAAATGCGCTTACTATTAAAAATATTACCACAAGCACCTTTAGAGCTCGAGTCGTCTGAATAATCATGTAATCATATGGTAAGTAGAGAAAAATAAAAATGCAGACCGATATGGTCATCTAGTCAAAGTGATAGGTCAACAAGCAAGATGAAGATGGTGGACGGTGTTTGTGTTAAGTCCTTGGCATAAGTCTCTCCGTACGGAAAATGGTAAATATGAATGAAGCTTCAATAATCGTGACTCTGTCATGTTTCTGACAAGTGATGAGACACAAGTCTGAACCACATCAAAACATAAGTCAACTCTTTGACCATTTCCTGATGACAAACCATATATGAAAGTAAAAAGTTACTAAGAAAGTATTGGAAAGAAAAATGTACTGACTTGTTTCAACGAGCGGTCACACCGCAACTGTACTATTAGGAAATCAAAGTGCAGTAACTGCACAATAGTACACAAGTGGTGCCCTTCCTAAAGTCTTCAAAAACACTGAAAAGTCATCGAGAATCGGATTCAGTCACGCCCTGTTCACACTACCAGTGTTATCTTCTTTTCCCAGAGGGTACCTTTGTTAGGCTGCTTACCCACCCATCTTACTGTCCAGATCTGGCACTCCGTGATTTTTTTCTCTTCCGTATGGCGAAGAGGAAAGCAATTCCCAAAACCAGAAGATGCGGGCTGGTCACAACATATGAAGAGCGCCTTAGAATAATGTAAGAATCTCAGTAGAGCCAGTTCTTCCAGAAGTAGTTTGAGTGTGAATGCAAGGCTGTGCCAAGGTTGATTACTTCGAAAGATGTGATCAGAACGAATCTCTGGCTACCAGCAATTCAGTTTTAAAAAACTTGCCTAATAACCCTTCTCACAGGCAGTGTAATATAAACTATAAATAACAAGAGTCTGACAGTACGTACAACAGTGATCTAGAATGTGCAACACAATACTTCAAGTTACATTTCTGGTCTGCAGAAGTAACTACAGCGTAAATCCTTTAAAGTCTAGCAAATGATGTCCCTCGGCAAGCACAACTTCTGCGGTAAAGAATGGGAAAGTTCTGTTATGTTTGAATTTTTATTAACGAGCTTTTATTACAGTGACCTCCGAAGGTTTTGAACACGAGATCATGTACATCATCGATGAGCGTGCTCACCATTCGGACAGCCCAGACTCCTCGGGGCCTGGGACTTAAAACTTAACTTAAAAGACTACTCCTGTGTCACTACCAATTTTGTTACTATTTGCGGGACAGCACTTAAAAGCCTTGGTCTTAATTCAAAAAATCATTCTGGTATGCGCTACATTTTGCCGAACCGAACTCTAGCCACTGACTACCATTTTGTGGGTGCTACAAATAATTCTTTATACTTCATCACGTATGTACTACCCCTTGTATTTCCTTACTGTCTACGCTTCGTGCTCAATTATACCCCTTTTTCACGTCGATACTTTATATCTTTCCTACTCGACTCTCCCCATAAACGAGACGTTGGCGGTAAAGATTACTCAAACTGCCAATACAATTTGTAATCACTTTCATAAAGAATAGAATACACGGTTTGTGCTCCTGTCTTTCAATAACGCTCGCACAATATACTTAGATCGACTTTGACTGCAAGAACGTTTCTGTTACTCCTACTTGTTTTATTATTGACTTTTACTCTTAGATGTTACAGCATAACCCATATTTCGAAGGTCTATTCATCGTTCTCATAATTAATCTTTGACTTTGAACTAAAATCAGAAAAACAGGAGTTCTAAAAGTCTGGCTAATTTTTAACTCATATCTAAAACATACGTACCATTGAAAACAAGCAATGTTTATTATTAATTTTAGATGGTGAATGAAAAGAGCACGTACTCTTGATTTAAATGTTCACGAACACATAAGAATATATCCCAAGCATTACTGAAAGTGTACGACGCTATATCGTGTAAATAAAATCAGTGGGAAACAATGTAGAAAGGGGGCTAATTAACAAAAAATACGACGAAGAAAATTAATAAATAATTCTAAAGTACTCTTGTCAAAAGAAGCTTAGAAATACGTAACATTTTATCCCACCAAGTTGTGAGCTGTAATGAAAATCCGAGCATGGGGATTTTTATAAAATATTACCTTCAATGCAATTAACTCTTTCACAAAAGCCTACCTGTGCTAAACCAGCAGAAGGATCAAATTTTCCTTCTACTGCCGATGCTTCTACATTCTTGACATGAGCGTCTAATAAAGCTGCTGGCACTTCATCCTGAAATTAAAAAAAAAAAAAAAAAAAAAAAAAAAAAAAAATCAATTATTTCATGTAATAACTGTTTCGCGTGTACCTACAGAAAGTAAAACAAGTAACATTTAATAAATGTTTTACCACGCTGTTATTTCTAGAAATTATCCACATATAGAAAGAGCAATACACGAAGTACTTCGAATTACATTTAAAATATACTTCTCAACACAGACATGGATAATCTCAGTAAAGTTAGCATACATTTTCTTCACTACAAAAAGACGCAATTATGCATAGTTATAAGCATTAATTTGTTCACCAGATGAATAACTCTCACAGAGCAAAACATTATTTTGTTTATTCACGTCAATAACGTTTCAACCACCTGCTCTGGTTTTTACGGCACCAGAACACCAAAACTATTGGGTTGGTGCGAGCAAAATGACCGCTTTGGCGCCTGGTGGGAAACGCACCTCAGCAACACAACACAGGGATCGACTGAGGTCACGCGTCTCACGCCACAAACTCTGCATACGTCCAGAAAACAGGCTGGGGTATCTACACAGTTAGGAGGCAGTGTGTTGTTGAACACGGTCGTATGGAAGTGCACCATGCAGAATACACAATTGAGACTGATTTTTCTTTATGAATTCAAACTGAACCATTCTGCAAAGTAGGCCGCAAAACACATTAAAAGTGCATTTGGGACAGAAATGGCGAATGCACGTACCATTCACTATTTGTTTGTCAAATTTCGTTCCGTTGACACTAAAATGAGCCCCGTGAGCACCGACCAACATCATGTCCGGATGAACTGCTCAGAAATATCATGGAAGTGAGCCCTTGGAAAAGTGTTTGTGACATTGCACACGAATTTGGCCAGTGGCGTAATTTCAGTTTTTGCTTGAGGGGGCAAGATCATTTAGAAAAAACCTTATGATATATCGTTCGACCAGGGATTTCGCCAGGTTTTTTAGTTACTCGGTGTAAAAGTCAAAACTGGAAGGGTGTAAGTGGTTTCTACGGTTTCTATTCATCTTTATCAGTAAAAATATTAAAGTCTGGGGGTGCATTTGATATTTTGGGGAAGAGAGACCCCCCTCCTACAAGGGAACAAGGGAGTTTGGCAGAATCACTGCGCTTGACACATCCCACTTATTTTCACGCGTAGTTTTTACTTTACACTCTGAATATACGTAATTCACATGCATAATACTTATTCTTCGCTAAAAACAAGTAACACTCATATCTGACAAAAATAAGAATATTAATTAACTTTTTGTAATTACATCAGGAAAAGCTCTAATGCATCAAAATGTAACGTTGGTTTCATTTTAGCAATCATTAATAAGATCGTCAATAGAAATTTTCTTAGCCTCTTTTCGCTCCACAGCCAAATCATCAACGAGGAGAGTTGATCATCGGAAATTGATGACTCAGTAATAAAGTTCTAATCGAAATAGGAAAAACAGTTTAGAGTCTTAAACTTAAACTTAAGAGAGTTTCTAGACTTAAACTCTCTTTCCAAAAGGAAAAAGAAATACTGTATCTACGAAACAACGATGATCATGTCCCAATGACGTGGATCTGTCAATACCTGTCTGAAAGGATTCAGTCTACTTTTTTTTTAAAAAAAGTATTCCAGTTTTTTATTTAGTGAAATCTATAGGAAAATTCTTGGACAATGTGTAACATGACTTCATGACAGAGCTATATGTTTACATTACACGAACATGTAAATTTAAATATTTACTTAGTGCACCGCCTGCTTTCCAAAATACAATTTCCGTGTACTTCAATTTCATAGGCGTTAGCTAATAGTTACAGAATCCTGGAAACATAGTATCAAAACTACTTAGATGCAGCAGTGAATCCTTAATGCTGGATATCGGCATCTTATCTATTCACCCACGAACTTGTACCTTACTTACGTTTAAATTTTTATTTATGGCCTTTAGGCATCTAAGGCTCGGGCCGGGACAGGGGAGGGGAAAGGATTCGTGAAGGTGTTGGCCAGGGCCTATGTTGAAGGTGTCATCCCGGCATTTGCCTGGTGTGTGCGGAAAAACCCTCAGTCAAGATGGTCGGCCGCTGGGATCGAACCCACGACCTCCCGAATGCTACGCAACACTCAACCACTGAGCTATGGCGGTTCGATACCTTACTTACGTGTTTCTTCAAAACAGGAGAGCATAAAATTTATGAAGAAACTGGAAACAACAACGAATACATGTCTTATGATAGATAATAGAAAACTTCATCTGTCAAGTCTACTAGTGACCTTAAGTAACGTCACTATTCACACACGTGAAACGTTCTGAATATATTGACTTCTACGAAAATAGAAAACGTACCTTTATATTTGCAAATTCTTCCATTGCAGCTTTAGCTGCCGATGCAGCAACTCGAGGGTCAACAACAGATGCCAAAAACGCAACTGTAGACATGATTGGATTCCCAGCTTTACTAAACGGTATGGGTTGATATGCCAAAGGTCCCAGCGCTCCGCCACCTAAGAAAAACAATAGTAAACATTCTTACATTGTATTACAAATATTCAATAATAGATGGAAGGCAACAACATATTAAAACGCTGAACCCTCAACAGTTTTCGTTCGCACACGTTCAATCAATTTCTGCCTTAATTTGCTATACAGATGAAAACATGTACAGTAACTAATGACTTACAAATGAAATATGCACACAATTATTGAATTAATGGTATGCTGTTCACAGACGTAAAACACATTTATTGACAATGTAAACAACTGCTGTATACTTTGATAGAAAACACCTGGCCGATGATAAAATTTTCTAGCTGGAAAGATTGTATAATGAGACGATACTAAAACAATATTCGGCGAATATTTAAAACAAACACTTCCAGGGTATTCCTCAGTCACGCGAGGCAAATGCCGGGATAATACCTTCAAATTACGCACTACCGACAATTTTCCACGTCTTTTCCTATCCCTTATCCTGGCTTAGATGCCTAAAGGCCCTAAATAAAATTCAATTCATTTAAAACAAAACTTCAATTTTTCTGGGTGTCACATGTACTGTTCGGTGCTGTCACATTTGATGTGCTTGTTATGTATATTGTTCGATGTTCCCACATTGTCCAACTTTCGGACTTAAAAAAAAAAAACATTTTGTTCATTGCATATTTTCAATGAATTGGAGTGTGAAAAAAAAAAAAAAAAAGCACACGTATTACAAATTTTTATGCAAGAATTATATATTTGCACCAACGTATCTTGAAATTATCGCTAAGTTCGTTACACAACAATTATCTTTAATCACTACTGCTGTTACATTCTGTATCATAACTTGGGTGCTATTTACTGGAATTAGGTGAAATTTTTACAGGTGATCCACAAAAGCCATGGTTGTCTCGTTGTAGAATCATGAACTCGTTACATGTGCTGTCGCTTTGCAATTCCACAATAGCCCCATGCAAATGGCTTTTTTGATACGCCCTTTTTAAGTTTTTTTTTCTCCTAAAATTTGAAAGACATCCGGTAATTATGTTACATACAGATTTAGTCATTATCATAATTTCATACCTAACTTTTTTTTTCTGATCTTCCGTAAAACTAGATTTTCCAAAACATTAAAATTAACACGATTCCTTTAATATAACACTCACTACACTTCACAAATTACCCTGTTCTAGTTTCGGAATCCGACAGACATGTTATCAAAAACATAGTTGACGCACCCTCCCCCTCACACACTCGTTCCGCCCTAAAAAAAGGGGGGGGGGGAGAAACGCATTTTAAAACGTCCTCAGTTGTGAAGGAACAACAGTTTCCGATGTTTCGTAGACTTCACTGGCTCCGTCTTCAGAAGAATTGTTATGATGAAATCATGGGAATGAAGTTGTTTGTATGTCGTGTCTAACGTTAGTCGGCAAGCTATCTCTATAGTGTCACAGTAAGTTACGACATCCACTGGATAAAACCAGATTTACATTGACGGTTCGGTGTCGGTTCTGATTATTTTTATACGGTTGGCAGAATGGGAACAAATATTTCCAAAATACGGTAACTTTTATCAAGATGAATAATCGGACAGTTATAACGATTGCTAAGTAAAGTGTTGCCGAATAAACAAATAATGGAAATAATCGAATTTAAATAGTGGCCTATATAACGTAACTTCAACACAAGGGAATTGAATAGCTCCATACAACCACTGCTACAGGACCTCTTTCGACACTTTTAGATGGAAACTTGAAACTTTTGAAATATGAAAAATAACTAACCAGAAAATATTCCAAGTCCATTAAGAACACACACCAAAATAATACTATTATTTCTTACCCTTAGGTCCATTTACTTTACTGGAGCTTCTAAATACAACGAGTTATAAAGCATATCTGTAATCCAGAGCACCATTTCACGAATAGAAATCCACAATAGCAATGCTGGACTGCAGTCACTAATAAATTAACACATTCAAATTAACGAATGTACTACTACTTCATTATATTACTCTATCCGCGGAATAATTACATAAATTACGCAAAAAACACAAGGTTAATTTACCCTCCCAAAAATAACTACCATGCTGACTGACTTAACTAAACAACTGACTTTCAGTACAGTTGTTTCAACAGCCCGCTTACTCTAACCAGAGATGGCAGCACCGTGCACGCGTAAGCAACTAAACACGCATACACGGTAGCTGAGAAGTTGAGAATTACGTCATCACGCGCAATCAGATAGGCACGCGGCATAAATCAAACAAATAATATATAACTTCTCAATAGCAGTAACATAAATACATCAAAAATAAAGATAAAATAATTTTAAAAAAAGGCATTTGATGTTGCTACAATATGCAAGACAGGTAAACCTAGAAACAACTTAACATAATTTTCCAGATGACGGAGTGCCGAAACGTCGAAAACACTCGTTCCTTCACAACAGTGGTAAACTAAAGATACGTTTTTAATTGATAAATCACTCACGTCTTGCAGATGAGAAATGATTTAAAACACATTTACCAATTTAGAAGAATAAGACTCGTGATTACGATTCTTTCAAGTGACTATTACGGAATTCGAGTTTTTGTTTTTACTGTATTGTGGTAAAAAAAAAAAAAAAAGGAATTCCTTTATACGCATGCTATTAGCTCTTCTTACATTCCTCAGTTTGAGAAGCAGCCAATGAGGTTCTACATGCGTTAGATACCTTCACATATTCCTTATTTCGGCACAACCATGAACGCTTACGTTCTTTCAACCTCGTAAATTCATCCGGCCTACCTGTGAAAGCCACCGCAATAGGAGAAAAAGTGAGTCTTGATCTCAATTCAAGGTACTATTGCAATGAACTGGTGTGACGAAGGAAAACGTCAATCCGGACAACTGACAAAAGGAGTTTGGAATTTCACTCAGCTAATGTTATTCATGATCATGTCAGTAATTATTTCACATAACCAACCTACAACATGTAACAAGATTCTGTGGTATACTCCTACTTCTGAGGCTAGTTCACATGGTGTCGAACGCCTGAAAAACAGCGGTACAGATGCAATGAGCTGCCTATTGGTAATCTCAATAATCAGTCGCCCTGAGCGTGGGTTGTCAACTTTTTCCTGCCGCTTCGGAATACTTTCACTCATTACCACCGTTCTATGTGGCAATGGTACATCCCCGCACGTTTTAAGCAGTGGTTACCAACATTCTTATGCAAACTACACTTTCATCCATAACAGTTCTCCTGCTTTAAGATGCAACTGTATCACATCTGAACACCTGAAGGAGTTGAGGTTTGCTTAACCTCTCTTTACCCACCTTCCTACATCATACAAGGCAAGGAAAGAAGCAACACAGGATGGTGTAATCCCCCTTCAACACAAGATCTAAATTCAGATATTTACCTGCTTCAGGGTCTTCCAGGTACGGGTCTTCAATGGGTAAACGAAGAAAGTGTAGAATACATTCATCTTGCGTGCGACTCCCAACATGTTCACACACTTTATTCCAGTCGTCTTTATACAGTTCTAATCCTTCCAGCAACAGAAGTGTCTCCTGTTCGGTCCATTCTCGAGTAAGGCTAGCAGCAGTTTTGTTTCGTAAGGCTGCCGGTTTACGTGCATATCTACGGGAAAAAAGAATAATTTATAGATATCACATTATTATTCCTACGTGTTACGAAAATATTACATTCTTCTAAAAATTAACTAATTTCCGAGTGGTAAATGCAGAATGAAAACACGTGGCAACAAACTATAGAACACAATGGATCTTTGCATAACTACATAGTTTCGGCCACTTCCTAATCTCGTCCACACGGCAGTATTAAAGATACGTACAATTAGAGAAGTTGCTTCAATTGGTATAAACTAAATAAGGAAGGGAAGTGCGCATTCTTGCACCATTCGAAGTGTCTCTGCCATTGAATACACTTCCATGTAAACAGTTAAAACCATTTTAGATTTTTTTTTTTTATAAAATTATCAAAATAGCTACACTGTTTACTGATTTCTAGAATTCTAAGGGTATTTTTTTTTTTTCATGCGTTTATACATCCGATTTGTGTTAAGAATCCTTTACACCCCTGATACACGCTACGATTTGCTTCAGACATGTCGGAAGGAT